>CM050322.1:43950544-43970253 GCA_027475135.1 Bactrocera correcta | reverse complement strand
ACTTCAATTAGAATAGCGGGGCGAATGGATACACTATCCAAGATTGCGAGTGTAAGGTGTTCTGTGAGTGTAGTCGTTGTGCGTGAGCCATTCTGTCTGAGTATGTTTCACCTAGAACTTAAGAAAGTTGGGCTAAGTGAAGTAGTGTAGTGGTTTACATTATGAAAGTGGGCTTATAAGCCCGGATTTGGTTGAAGAATGATCGATATCTTGGGCGTTGTTGTTTTAAGATATCAATTTATTTACACCTATATGTATATAGTATATCACATATCAAATGTACATATAATTGAAAATTTGAAGTTGATCCTGTGTATAATATTTTTTAACTTAGTGTAAATGGCTACTAATTAGTTTTGTTTAAATGAGTTAAGCATCCACCCCCTCTAAACGGAAAAACTGGCGCATCCTAATGCAACAGCGCAATTCACCACATGATGCTACTGCAACGCAAAGCCAATAACTCACCACACCTATACCAACTCAACCAACAAAAGGGATGGACAACGGGGAAGCAGACAACATTCGTTCACACACTGCGACGCGTCGACACCTTTCGCTGGCACGTACAATTCGTCACACATTTTCGACCACCAACATTCGCTGTCAACGTTCGCCAAAAGGACTCGCTTAAACACTGCGCCGGGTCGACATCTACGCTCTTCGACCGCGATTATACATTCGACCACGATCCTGCGGAAAATAGATCGCCAGCTCCGGCCACCCCATCGATATTTATACGTATAATTTTATAAAATATAAATTTATTTTATAAATAAAACTGTTAAAAAAAAACTAACGCGTATAAAGAGTTTTTTATTTCCATTAACTCAGTAGTGTGAGCTCCAATATTCATGGTCCTTCGAGCCTTAAAGAAAGGCACTATAGATTAGCAGCAAAAAATTGTGAAAAGAAAATAGCACGGTGAAGTGACAAAACTAATTAGTAATAAATTTACAAACATACATACGTAATATACATATACAAAACAGACAAGAAACATAAAAGTGCAGTGGAGCAAAACAAAAGGAAAAAATAAAGTGTGGTGACTCGCCAAAAAAAAAAAAATATATGCATACATATAACCATACACATACAGTTGCTGACAATTAAATAGAATCATCCGTTCTAAAAATAAATAAATATGAATTTGATTTAAATTCGACTAAAATATATGTATTTCAGTTACTTACTTCATGTCAAGTGCTATTGGTAGCAGAAAAATATTACACAGTTTCGAAACATTACAAAAGCAAAACTACGGTGGAAAAACTTAAAGTTATAAAAGCAAAATATTCAAAACAGTACAAATATAAAAAACAATTAATATATGAGTACATACATATGCTAGTGTGGTGAGCAAATAAAAACAGAAACAAAAAGAAAACACAAAAACAGCTGTAATACAAAAACATAAATAGTCACATATGAAAAACTAGGAGTGCGCTGTGTTCATATTTACATATAGATGTACACAAAACCAAAGTCATATGTTAAAAGTTTTATACAAACAAAAACAAACAGTATTCGGGCGCGGAACCTAAAAGCAAACAAAAAAAGAATAAGTAAACGCGCGAAACTTAAAAACAAAACATAAATCGGGCGCGAAATCTTTAAAACGCCTAAACATTAAAACAACAAAGCATACAAAAAAACGAAACAAACGGGCGCGAACATTACAACAAATATACATACACACAACAAAACAACAGCAGAAGGAGGCAGCCAGCTGGAGCAAAGGAAGAGGAACAAAACGCATTAGCGCAACACATGTACATGTACCCAGCAAACCATATCATACCAAAATACCAAGTGAGCGTATCAAGTCCTTTAATATATTACATGCACATACGTATATATACATACATATATATATGAATATAAAACCTATGACAAATTCCATTTGACAATTTAAGGCGGTTATCAAACGGTGCTAATTTTTGGGTTTAATTTACCGGGAAACCCGAAAACTGTTCAGTACAATATACTTATATACGCATATGCATACATATAGTACATAAATACAAATATTAAAATTTTCGATGCCTATGTACTAGCTTACGTTCGTGTATTCAAATACACATACATATTACCAAAAGAAATAAAATTCAGCATTAACATCTAAAATAAAATAAAAACAAACGAGAAAATACGAAAGCAAATATCCATATATGCAAACATATTTCTCAATATATATATATATTCTCTATATATGTTCATAAATACATAATACAATACAAATATACATAAGTGCATAATCTATATGGATATTTAAAAGTACAAAAAACAAAAAAAAAACGGAGTTAAACAAAAATTGTGCACGCACATATTCACATATTCTAAGTCCACATTGGCAATTATCTTTCAATACCTCTTGTTCTTTGACAAACAAAAACAAGCAGGATTGTATACAAAAAGCGAGTTGATCTCTTTAACGAGCTCTCAATCGCATAATCATAAACACACAAACAATTCCTGCGTACTTATGTAAATAGCGCATTGATCTCCTCAGCGAGCTCTCAATCGCACAAAACATAAGTACCTTAATAAGCACATACATACACACATACAAGTCCAAGTATTAGGGTGTACCTAAATACTAACATAAGGACGTAAAAGGTTTTTATAAATTAAAAGTGCGGATATTTGCAAACTTAAAACTAAAATAAAATCAATAAATAATATTATTTTGCAAATAAACAGAAACGGTAATATTAACGCGAAATAACATCTTCGTTCGTTTGTTAGCAACCTAAACTGAAAATCAATTTAATTTAATTTCCTTATTCAAATCAGTTCCACTGGAAAAAAAAAAAAAATTAATTATTTACAGATAAAAATTTTAAATAAAACCAAAATGGTTAATAACGCAAAAAATCAAAATACACCTGCAGGAGCTACACGCTCAAAACAGGTTGTTAAATTCAGTTCCCAAAGTGACAGTTTATTAAGATACTGCACTAGATTTGCCGCTTCACCGATTCACGAAAACTCTGAATCGTTATTAGAAATCAAAAAACAAAATCTTACAAATTTTTGGACTCGCTTCCAAGCGGCTTATGACGCCATTCTAGATTCTGACGATTCAGATACACACGATTTCAAATCCTCGGCTTACACAATATATGAAAACTGCTTGGACCAATATGAAGAAACGAAAGCTATGATCTCCGATCAATTAAAGCTCATTAAAGCAATTGCACCTACTCTCCACAGTAGAGTAGAGCTGCCACAAATAGACAATCAAGAGGCAAGTTCAGGCATCCAACTCGAGGTGCCTGCATGTGATACAGAAACGTTTTACGGAGGTTATGAAGAATGGCCGTCCTTCCGGGACATGTTCACAGCCGTTTACATCAACCATCCACAACTATCAAAGGCGCAAAAACTGTATCACCTCCGATACAAAACAAAAGGTCAAGCAGGCGAAATAGTTAAACAGTTCGCACTAAATGACGACAATTTCAATTTGGCTTGGGAAGCTCTAAAAGCTAGATTTGAAAATGAAAGAATACTGGTCGATAAACAAGTAACGACACTAATGAACTTGCCAAAAATTAAGAAAGGAACAAGTGTAGAATTCATCAAACTAGAATCCACTGTTTCAAATTGTTTGTCGATTCTATCGACACTAAATATTCCCACACACAGCTGGGACCCAATTCTGGTAAACATTTGCACCGCTGCATTACCAGAAAAGTCGTTACTTCTATGGGAGCAATCGCTCTCATCACGAAAAAAGTGCCCAACGTGGCAACAAATGAAAGATTTTCTCACCACCCAATATGAAATTGCGGAAAGGTTAGAAGAAAAAATACTCAAAACTAAGAACAAACACGACCAGAACGGAAGCTTAAATAGACCCCAAGCTAGAAGCAATAAAAATTTAAACAAAAGCTTTTACAAAACGCAAACGTTCATATCAGAACAAAAAAAACAAACGTCATGCGAACTATGCACAAGAGGGCATAAACTTAAAACTTGCGAGAAGTTTAAAAAACTAAAAATTAATGAAAGAAACAATTTCGTGAGATCAAAAAAATTATGCACAAATTGCTTGTCACATGCGCACACATATAAAAATTGCAAAAGCAAATTCAATTGCATATATTGTCACAAAAGACATCACTCAATGCTTCATTACTGCACATATAACATCCCACCCCATAAAAGCGCTTATAAATCAAGAACCACGGGTTTAATTGCAAACGCAAATCCCGAAAAACAAAATTCTAAAAATAGCCAAGAGACACCATGTTGCTCAAAGGCTCAAAAAGTTCAAACGCCACACAGCGAAATACAAAGTGGACTAGTTACAGAACTAGTTACCACCATGCCAACTAAAGTTGAGTATAATACAAACAGATACCTTAATTCACAATTAAGGAAATTTCGTATGTTAGGGAAACTTCCCCCTACAACAAACAAAACTCCAGAAGATCAGTATTGTGAAGACTTCTCTAAAGCCACAACTACTCGATCAAATAATGGCCGGTACGTCGTACGACAACCAATAGAGCCACAATTTGCTAATACTCCACAAATTGGTATAAAAAACAAAGTTAGAGTTACCTCTGACAGTCCAAATTATTAAAAGCACATACAGCTTTTCGGCCCCGCAGGATGGCTTTCGCCAATAATGAAAAAATAATTCTGAACAAATCCTAGAGCGGTGGCGGACTACTAAACGCCAAATTAGTGCGTACTAAAAATAAAGTATACACAATATTATGAAAAAGTCGCGAAAAATCGACATTTTCGTACATTTTCAAAATACATACAATATCAAGAGGAAGTCAAGGGATCACCATACTCCCAATGCGATACAGCGACGCACCTAGACTTAACAAAAGCAAAGGTAGCTCTTATCGCACCTATATTAGCTCATAAAGGTAGTTGGTGAGAATCTGTTGTACATCTTGAACATCCCACTTAAAAAATTATAATTCTAAATGAAGCCGTTCGCAATTACCGGCTACTCTCTCGCAAGATCCCTCTAATTTCATAGTCCTAAATCTAGGGCTAAGGAGTACCCATTCTGGCCACATCTGAGCCATGCATGGAGTTACTATCCTTTATAAGCCGATAACATAGAAAAGGCAAATAATAAACAACCGGTATTCCATACCGATGAAATAAGAAATTTTAAATAACCGCCAATGGAATCAATAAAAGCTAAACAACGCATACACTTGTTAACCGTAATAATGACTCCCCAAAAAAGCAAAATCAAATAAGCACGCAAAATAAAGTTGCTTCTTTTAAATCAAAATCCGTTCTCTGCACACCCGAATAAATGTGAGTATATATTTTGCGCCTCGGCTACTCCACCACCAGTACGCCAAAATACCGACAACAGCATATTCGTGGTAAACTAGGCAAAAGATTCGCCTAGGGGGCCCAGGATGTTTAAATGAGTTAAGCATCCACCCCCTCTAAACGGAAAAACTGGCGCATCCTAATGCAACAGCGCAATTCACCACATGATGCTACTGCAACGCAAAGCCAATAACTCACCACACCTATACCAACTCAACCAACAAAAGGGATGGACAACGGGGAAGCAGACAACATTCGTTCACACACTGCGACGCGTCGACACCTTTCGCTGGCACGTACAATTCGTCACACATTTTCGACCACCAACATTCGCTGTCAACGTTCGCCAAAAGGACTCGCTTAAACACTGCGCCGGGTCGACATCTACGCTCTTCGACCGCGATTATACATTCGACCACGATCCTGCGGAAAATAGATCGCCAGCTCCGGCCACCCCATCGATATTTATACGTATAATTTTATAAAATATAAATTTATTTTATAAATAAAACTGTTAAAAAAAAACTAACGCGTATAAAGAGTTTTTTATTTCCATTAACTCAGTAGTGTGAGCTCCAATATTCAAGTTTTAACATTTTTCTATCCCGGGCGAAACGATTGCAATAACTACGAGCACCTGTAGTTTGAAATTTAAAAAAAAAAATGTAAATATCTCTCAAACTATTGAAGCTACTCTGTGAACAAAAAATAGTAAGACTTTTTTTTTTTTAATTTCCCGGGAAGACTCCTCCAAACAAATATTTTTGTGTTAGTTTGCTATGATTGTCAGTGACATCTGTGCCAAATGTCACAACAAAATAATCATTAGTATTTAGTATACGCTTGTCTTTCCAAAATTCATTAAGTGCAATTGGTGATTTATACGATGAGTGATCGGAGATCAATTTTTGGTTCCGAAGCGTTTAGAATGTTAGAAAAGACCTTTGGTGATAATTGTTTGTCGCGAGCATATGTTTTTGGTTGGTACAAATTATTCAAAGAGAGTCAAGAACGCGTTGACGAGGAATCACGTCCACGAAGGCCTCCAACATCAACTGATGGTGCATGAGAATCGACGGAATATCGGAAGGATCAGTGTAAACCATTTCGAAAGATTATTTGCGATTGGTTCCAAAATTACTCAATTTCTTCGAAAAACATCGTTGTGTGAAACTAAATGAAACGTATAATACTGACGATGAGCCGTGGAACTATGCTTACGACCCGAAAGCATGCGATCAGTCGATCTAATATCGTGAAAAAGATAAGCCGAAGCCGAAAAAACCATATCACAGCAGGACAGAAATTAAGATTATGATGATATTTTTCTTCGAGTATCGAGATGTGGTTCACTCCGAATTTTTTTCGACCGGCCAACTGTCAGCGAGCAATAATATTTGAGAGGCTGGAATTATGGTCCGGCAACTCTTGGTTTTTGCACTACGATAACCAACTGTCGCGTACATCATTGATTCTTCGCGAGTTATTGCCAAATTTTCAACTAATATCGTATCGAAACCACCGTATTCGCCTGTCTTAGCTCCGTGTGACTTATGACTACTCAGCAAATTCAAACGACCGCCCAGGGGAAACCATTTTGAAGACATTAAACGAGATTTAAAGGCTATTCCGGAGAAGGGGAATCACTTTGAGGGGATAGATTTTGAAGAATAAATTAAGAATTTTAAAATTATGAATAAAGTGTTACAATTCTTTGCTCATAGTACTTAGTATAAAAGAAATTGGGAGAGAATCCTTTCTTGATAAGAGTATGTCTATATATCAAAAATGGCTTGAATCGGTTAAATACTTTTGTGAGAGCCTATATATGTATGTATAGTACCTAATATAAAGATATTCGAACTTCCGGCTGACTTTGTACCGTGTATATCGGCAAATATGTAAAATATCGCTAATAATAGCGTATCTTTGTGCCTAAAATTGATAAGATCGGGTGAAAATTGAAACTTGTTACTAATCATAGAACTTTCGAACATCTAGCTGACTTTACTCCATATGATTGGTGATTGTATAAAAGATACGCTTACGAAACCCAGAGAGCATTTAATTTGAATGTGACAGGTTAATAGTGTGTAAAATTGCTTAAAATAGATAAAACCGATTGTGGATGATTTAGTAGAATTTTCGCTTTGAACTCTAGCCTTTTTTTAATTATACCCTGAACAGGGTATATTAAGTTTGTCACGATGTTTGTAACACCCAGAATGAAGCGTCGGAGACCCTATAAAATATATATATAAATGATCAGTATGTTGAGCTGAGTCGATTTAGCCATGTCCGTCTGTCTGTCCGTCTGTCTGTATATATACGAACTAGTCCCTCAATTTTTAAGATATCCTTTTGAAATTTTGCAAACGTCATTTTCTCTTCAAGAAGCTGCTCATTTGTCGGAACGGCCGATATCGGATTACTATAACATATAGCTGCCATATAAACTGAACGATCGGAATCAAGTTCTTGTAAGGAAAACTTTCACATCTGACAATGTATCTTGACTAAATTTGGTATAGATCATTTTCTAGGGCAAAAATGTAATCCCCGAGAAAATTGTTCAGATCGGTTAACTATAGCATATAGCTACCATACAAATTGAGCGATCGGAATCAAGTTCTTGTATGGAAAACTTTCACATCTGACAAGATATATTCACGAAATTTGGTATATACTATTCTCTGAGGCAACAATGTAATCTCCGAAGAAATTGTTCAGATCGGTTAACTATAACATATAGCTGCCATACAAACTGAACGATCGGAATCAAGTTCTTGTATGGAAAACTTTCACATCTGACAAGATATATTCACGAAATTTGGTATAGATTATTTTTTAAGGTAACAGTGCAATCTCTAAAACACTTGTTCAGAACGGGTTACTATAGCATATAGCTACCATACAAACTGGACACATAGTTACTAACAGGAATGCATTTGTGAAGGGTATTTAGCTTCGGTGCAACCGAAGTTAACGTTTTCTCTTGTTTTTCTGTATTTATTGAACAAAAAGTCTTCTTAAAGAAATGCAAAAAAAGGCGTTAGACAATAATAAATTTTCCATAAAACAAGTGGCTGTCGTCGGAAATTTCTCAAAGTAATCAAGTCAAGTTAACATTTCTGACCTTCTTGCTACAAAATGCTTCAGTAGCACACATTTTGAAGAGAGATTTGACGTGTATTTTCGAATATTTTAAAGTTTTTTAAAGAATAAATTCATTTTAAAGTGACTACTTCACACGCTTAAGATAACCGTTTAGCGGGCAAAAAAGAGGAAGTCAGTCGACCATTTTATTGTTGCGCTTCAAATTGTTATAGTCGCTTAATAACACTAAAAAGATAGAATAGAATATGCTATCCAACTAAGGATGCCCTTCTGAGCATCTCCACCCTTTTCCAGAAATAACTGCAAATTCAGCTGCTTAGCATAACATCATTATCCCACTACCCGGACAAGCTTACATACACCCCAAAATATATGAAGCATAAAAACATATTGTCTGTAATTTATGTCTATTTACATAAGTCTAAAATTGTCTATGCTTTATTGGCAGCAGTTAAATCGGCATTTGCCGAGCTCGTGTCAACCGCAAAATGTGCACAACTTAATCCTTTCATGCGGGCTGTGGCATGATGGAGTCTATTGCCACTTCGCCAAAGTATCCACATTAAATGCCGTTGTGTTCGTATGTGTGGCTGTGTGTGGCATTAAGACAAACATCAAAAGAAAATAACGGTATATGTAGCTGCAACTTCAAATAATGAGTGGCATTCACAATCAAGTGACATGACAGCCGGCTCAGCACGTGCCACACAGCACATGTGGCACAATACATACGAGTACTTGCCAGCACGAAACCTCGAAACTGTAGCAATATGAGGTAGCTGCTAGATCAGCATGGGCTGGCTGGCTGGCGTGACGTGCAAGGATGACACAGCGGTGGTGGAAGCAACAAGGCGTTGAGCAACAGGGCGACTGCCTGACGTTGGTGGTGCATGCTGATGGGGCAACTAAGTGGCGTGAGCAAGGACCTTACAGCAAAGAGGCAAACAACTGTCTTATCTGCGACTTTGGCAGGCTGTCACACAGACTTGATGAACTAGACTGTCACAAAGATCTGCGCTTTTAGTATAAATGTACATATATAGACTATACGTAAGCAGCTGGGTAGACACTGTTGCTTCGGCAGCACTTCGTTACTTGGTTACTGCTGTAGCTTTTCATAATTTATGTTACCTTCAACAATAAGCAACACGCCAGTTGTGCCACATATCAACGAAGCGAAGGGTTGTTGAAACAATTGTTGCCGCTGGCGCCAGTCAACCAAGCCGTACGCCCACACTCCTATGTTTTTAGTAACTACCCCGACCTTCCTGAAAGCGGCCACTCAACGGGGTCGTTGGTGGTTGTTCGGTGACACAGCACTAAACACACTCACACACACACCTGTACATGCGGCTGCCGTCGTGCGGTCGCCGGTTAAATTATGGCAGCGCAAAGTGTAAGCCAGTCAACTGGGCCAGCAGCGCTCGCAGCACATCGAGTTTACTCTGTGTGTGTGTGTGTTTGTGCCCTGCATGCCATGTGTTGCGCGCGTTCAGCAGTTTTGGCACAAACATTGTCGTCACACCTTGGTGGGTGGGGTGTCATGTCATGTCGGCTTTAACGTCACTATCGTGTTCTTCACGTTTATTGACAATTTTTGTCCATGCAAACATTTTATTTTGCTCTTGCCCTATGGCCTCACCTCTTACACCCATTAACGGTTGGTGTACCGTTGCACTATCTAGCGATATGGCTGGCGTGCCGCGCCGTGCCGTGCGGTGGTTTTTACTGTCGGCTTTGACAAGCTTTCGTGCACCCTTAGCGCTCATTGGCAGCTGGCCGGCCGCCACTTTGATGAACTACCCTTGCGGGGGCGCACATTATTGCTTTTTATTGCATGAATGTCGCCCCGTAAATGTTGTTGTTGCCGATTTATTCTTATTCTACAGTGTAGTTGCGGCTTAATGTATTGTCTCCGTCGCTGGACTTAAATGCTCGTGAGCACGTGAGCAACACCGATAATTTTTACATAAATAAATTTGCAAACAAATGTAATACATTTGGCCGACAACGCGCCGCCGGCTGACCGTCTGGCAATGCGGTTCATTCCCGGTTTACCTGTCTCGTGTGTCTGCTTTGTGCTCAGCTTAAATGTCCCTCTTTGTTGAGTTCTCTATTTTCTCTTTGCGTTTCGTGTTAGCGTAAATATTTTATCATTTGTGAAAGAGTATCCACCTGGGAAAGTAAGCACTGGTCATTCTTTAATTGCATTTGAGTATATTTATGGCTTTCGAGTTAAATATTTGCCGTGCTGACACATTTGAGATAAGCAATAATATCTAATGTGTGTACTTATTATGTCCGATCGGGGCCTTAATGTCATTTAGTATTTCAGAAGTGCTTATTTTTATGTTTGAGTACAGGCTCAGGTTGTAAGCAAGGTCCTATCTTGCTGCTCATAAAGATATCGATTTGTCTGTTCTTTGCGCACATAAGGCGTCATAAATCTTGATGTTGCTTCTGTGAATGGTAGCTTTCACAAAAACTTGATTAAAGCCAGAGTTTAAAGAGCCGAATAACGGAATAGGTTTGAAAATAACTCACTATGAGTGTATATCATTCAATCTTTTACAATTGCGTTCTTAGAGCTGTAAGTAGTTCGATTATCTTTAATTTTCCGGGTTCCTAGGCTAAATAAAAATCAGGTTCTTCCTAAAACCGTAGGACAATGTAAATTTTAGAAAAAAAAATTGATATCAATGCGATATTATGCTCTATTTCGCATGTTTTAGCCAAAACTGGTCGCTTCTAAGCGATTAGCTCTTTCAGACGTTCCAATAGTTTCACCTAAGGCTAGGACTAAGAGTTTGCCGGCTCAAAGTTGATGATTCATGGCCAATTATTCCAAATACATGACAGAGTTTTTGTTACAAAAGGTCCAAATTTCCTTTCATTCGGGGTGTTTTTTACGTGGTGGGTCCTAAACCCAGCGCACAACCCTAAGTAGGGAATATTTTGCCTTCTCACTTTAGCTCGCCTTCAAACGGATGTTCTTAGGCTACCCAGAGGATACTTGGTCAAAGACCAGAAGCCGTGAGCTACTTGAGTCATATGTAAAAGAATCGTTTCTGGCCACTCCCAAGTGAATGGCGATCAGAGAACTTTCCTCACTTGCGTGAACTTCTACACATGACTCCATCCCTGCTGCTGGAGAAAACTATTCGAGCTGCAGAACTTAATCGAGCAGGTACAATCTTTTATAAGAGTGTACAGCTGCTGGCGTATGCCGCTGATACTGATATCATCGGACTCAACACCCGCGCCGTTAGTTCTGCTTTCTCCAGACTGAACAAGGAAGCAACGCAAATGGGTCTGGCAGTGAACGAGGGCAAGACGAAATATCTCCTGTCATTAAACAAAAAGTTGTCGCACTCGCGACTTGGCTCTCACATCACTGTTGACAGTCATAACTTTGAAGATAATTTCGTCTATTTAGGAACCAGCATAAACACCACCAACAATGTCAGCCTGGAAATCCAACGCAGGATTACTCTTGCCAACGGGTGCTGCTTCGGACTGAGTAGGCAATTGAAAAGTAAAGCCCTTTCTCGACGAACAAAAGCCAAACTCTATAAGTCGCTCATAATTCCCGTCCTGCTATATGGTGCAGAGGCTTGGACGATGACAACAACCGATGAGTCGACGATACGAGTTTTCGAGAAAAGGTTCTGCGAAAGATTTATGGTCTTTTGCGCATTGGCAACGGCGAATATCGCATTTCGATGGAACGATGAGCTGTACTAGATGACCGACGACATTGACATAGTTCAGCGAATTAAAAGACAGCGGCTACGCTGGCTAGGTCATGTTGTCCGGATGGATGAAAACACTCCAGCTCTGAAAAAATTCGACGCGGTACCCGCCGCGGGAAGCAGAGGAAGACCTCCACTTCGTTGGAAAGACCAAATGCAGAAGGACCTGGCTTCGCTTGGAATATCCAATTGGCGCCACGTAGCGAAGGGAACAGCCGACTGGCGCGCTGTTGTTGACTCGGCTATAATCGCGTAAGTGGTGTCTACGCCAGTAAAGAAGAGGAAGGAAGGTTCAAATTAACTGTTTCACCGTAAGAGAATAGCTAATAGTTGATGAGTCCTTGCCAATGCTACCAAACACGTTCCACAGCAATAATGCCCGCCAATACTGGCTGGGCCCCAATTCGACCACGATTATTTCCGCTTAACGTTCTCAAAAGAACTCACATTTCATTATCATTGACCATCCGCTTCAGGAATACATTGATTTGGTTGTAATTCATTCGGTTAACTAGATTTCTTACGTTAATTCGTGTGGCAGCAAAGTATCGAGCTTCTTTTGAATCCAGCCTTATTAAGATCTTTAAAAATAGGTATTTTTTTAATAAACTTTTTTGACAGTCCACGCCTGAGTCGTCTCCAGCGGTAGTGTTATTTTTGTTCAGTATTGTTTGAAAGACTTTCACCTGAACAATGTTTACAAATCGCTTAACTTTAATACGAAAATTCACGTTCTCAAAAGAATGTGTCTCGCGCCCTTTCCTCAACTTATGGTCAACATAATCGGCCTACTGACAGTACTATTCACAACACCATCACCCATTTTGAGACCCAGCGTTTATTACTAGATAATATTCAACCGAATAGACCCCCTCCTGCACTCAGTGAAGAAAGTATAGCAGTCGTAGCTGAGAGTGCACACGGCGACCGTGGAGAGTCGATTAGGCGCCGTTCGCAGTAACTCAGACTGAGGAAGGGAACAACTTGGCACAATTTACGTCGAGAATTTAAGTTGGAAGCCAAAGGTATATAAACAAGCAGAATAGCCGCATTTTGGACGAAGATTCAAAAGCTGCTATTTCATCTAGAAAAAATAACGGTTTGGTGTGCCTTGTGGGCTGTTATTCAAAAAGTAAATTCCAAAGAATGTTCTTTTGAATGAAAATAAACATTCCCCATTAAAGTAGGGAGCATCGTAATTGATTAGTCTTTATAACAATTTCAAAACCATTTCCGTCTTGCTCAGTACTTGTTATAAATTCCATATACCATATTAGCTGTTTTACCACTCTTTTGAAACATGACCTGATCTACATACATATATATATTATACGTCCCTCTTCAGTTAATTAACTGCTAATTTTCTTTATGAGCACCCAAGCATGTCAGCTTACAAAAGTCACTAACATATAGAATTTATTGAGTTGTTGTTTGTTGGTTATTGTCGAAACAACTCAATTTTGCCGAACCCTTCGAACAGTGCGGCGACGTGAATATGCCATAAGCAAATGCGAACCCTAAGTGAAAAAGTTATATCATTCGTATGTGTATTTAAAGATGCCCTGCTGGCAAATTTGGTTAAAAATTAAGATATAGAAAAAATAGAGAGACATAAAGAATGTTCTTTGTGATTGATTAAAAATTCCAAGGAGTATCAGATACGAGTAGAGGTGGAAAATATTGGTTTCAAGGTGCAAGACAACGCTTGATGACGTTGTAACTCTCTAGCCTTACTCAGTAAAAAATCTGGTCTATGCTATTTTTTTAGAATTTTCCTATAGATAATGCCAAAATTGCGGACTAAAAATGAGCATGGAAATTTTCAGCTTCTAATGGGTTAGTAATCGGAAAGATTTCATGCCTTAGTCAAAATAAAAACTCTCTGTTAATACTTAAGGTTATTTCCTGGGTAGAGGTGTATCAGCCTGTACCAACTTGTTGCATATGATTCGAAACGCAAAGATGAAAAGTTCAAGCAGAATTTCCTACTGGGTTGGTTTGTGGTAAAATAATTTACACTAGTTGTCAGTTGCCAGGCAAGGTTGCTAACAAAAAACTAATTAAACGCAGAAACTAATATATATATATATATATAGATATTCTATATAAACATAATGTACATCTAAACAGCTACCATATTACACCCTAATACTCGCCGTTGTTGTTGTGCATGAAACACACCACAAATATGTACGCCCCTATTTTCTTGACGAACACCGTAAACTACCTAGACGGGTATTTTATATTAAATTCGAATAAAAACAAATTCGTTGAAACATGTTGTCCTTCGGCAACAACAACAACACAAGTAGTTGTAGCAGTAAGCCACCAAACAACCGAGCAACTAACCACAACCAACTCAATTTTCAGCAAAATTATTTTATAAAAATGTTACAAAAGGCAACAAAAAATAAAAGGACACACACACACATACTAACACATAAAAAGCAACTGTGCATAAAATATAAAGTACACGAACGTAGTAACCGAGTAATGGGTTGCGTGTTAATGACTTTCTAACGAAAATTCTCCATCGACACCACACAACCACGCTTCAAACCACAGCGAATCGACCAACAAAAACAACAATGAAAATTCTAAAAAATTTACGAAGTGAAAAACTGTGTATTGCTGTGTTCGTTCTTCATTTTCATTACACGCTGCATATTTTCATTTACTGCCACCCTGTCTGTGTGTGTTTGTGTGTCGGTGGATGTGTGTGTATGTGTTAGTGCAGTTTGTTATACATGTAGGTGTTGATTGAGCTGTGCCAACCTGAAATACCGATTAGACAATAAAGTATTTATTCGACTATGCGTCGGCACAGGCGCGCTCCAACGCACTGATGGCGAGAATGCTGCCCGAAAGGGTGGGGTTGGGGTTATGCTTGTAATTTATTTGTTGCGTTTTACCCTTTCGCCTGCGTTTTCGCTAACAAACAATGTATGTATATAAAAGCAAAATAACGCAAACAAAATAATAAATTTGTGGCATGCAGCTTAATTTGTTTGTATGTATTTTAATTTGATATTTTGCGTTTACAAGGCGAGCAAGCGCAAGAGTTAAATATTTTATTAATCTTCTGGGAATGATAGCTGCATAATTGAGGCTAAGGGTAGGAAATGTCGGTGTGCGGCCATTTGATTATTTTGACCTTCGGTCAGGTAAAAATGGAAATGACATTAATCAACAATTAACCGGGTTTCTGTGTGTGGAAGCCTTTCTTTTTGCTTTTGAAGAGTTGGCAAAAATTCACAAAGTTGTTGCGATTTTTAATTGAAATTTGTGAATTTAAGTCAAGATTTTGTTAGCAACGGTACATTTGTTTTAAGATACTAATGTTCTAGATGTCAAAGTTGTCAAATATATTTTTTAGTTTTTAAACTTTGCATAAAAAATAAATTTAAACAACTTTTTCTTCGCCCATTTTAATTAGTACTGCATATTTCTATCGTATCCGTATTGTACAAGTACATTGTCTTAATACTAGACTTCATTGTGCTTCTCAATCTTTACTTAAGTTAAAGTACTTGTCACTTGTCATGTACACTTCTTTTTCCGAGCTATTCCCAATTTATAAAATTTTTTTCTTTTCTGTTGAGAAAATCGATAAATTAATTATATTTCCATCAGTTGTCAGTTGTCATTTGTCATTAGTCACCATCTGTCAGAATTTATCTGTCATCTCACATCATGACTATTGTCTTTTATTCGAAAGTTGTTGTATTGTTTATTCATATTTTGACAGAGTCTACTAAAATTTACTTCGATTTGTCAGCTGTCATCTGTCACATACCATATAAATACTATTATGGTCTCAAGTTTATCTTTAAATTCAGTTGTCATTATAGCGCGAGAGAAAACTATAATTGTATATAACGGTTTCGAATGATAAATAAATAAATAAATAAATGTCAAGATCAGAGTTGGTTGGATAAATACATACCCAGCTAATACTCTGTCCTACCCACATGAACGGAGACCCGCAGTCTGGGCTAATTATCGCGGAATCAGCCTTTTGAACATTGCTGATAATGTTCGAACTTCATTTATTGTATAAGCATATTGTAAATCAATGGATTGGGCCTTATCAGAGTGGCTTCAGACCTACCAAATCCACCATCAGCTTAAGGACTTTGTATGTTTTGGAATTAGCATAAATTCCAACTATAATCTAAGCATGGACGACAAACAAAAATTACGCTCTATAACACTCCCGAGCGTCCGAAAGAACTGTTCCTCGCTAGATCCTTGGAGCCATCCGCTTGAGTGATGAATATCTAAGAATTTTGAACTATGAACTTTATGAGCCCCACTGCTCATGGACACGGACATGGATATGTAGACTTAAGCGCATAAAAATTCAACGAAAACGCGGATTAGACTACGTATATCGTAGAAGATTATACTCCATCGAAAAGCTCTTTCGATTCAAGGTCCATGAGCGGAAAATGGCAGCAAGCGCGCCCAGGCATCCAATGGAAACAAGAAGTGCATAGCGATCGGTCTGCACTTGGGATCTACAACCGCCGTGACCTCGCAAAGAATAGAAGCAACTGGTGAACTGGTGGGCCCAGACCGACCAACGGCCAAACCGCCAAAGAAGAAGAAAATTATCGATTCTTAGATCTACTTGTCTCCATGTCATTTGCAAGCGAGGAATCTAGTGCTAAATTTTGAATCCTTACTAAGTTAATCTATGCTTCAACAAAGTTGATAAACAGATTCTTAACAGCTTTGATGAAGTGCTGAACTCTGATCGGTTCAGATTGTATAACATTAGTATAACCATATATATAGTATGTATATGAATCGATCCTTTGTTGTAAGTTGACATGTATTTTCTACACTTTTCTAAACCTGCTGACTAAACGCAAAACTGGTCTCACTATATCGACGATTTCTCGGGCTTACTAGAAATAGTCACATGTCACTTGTCACGGGTCACTTGCCACCTACTACTCATATATAGTTCTCGAAATGTGGTTTGTGCGCACATAAAACCCTTGTCGTTTTAATTAACTTTTTACACACAGCCTCAGTAATACGCGTTATAATTTCTATCCTGCCATTTCCCGCATTTTACTTGCTACGTCAGTCTTTAATAGTCATACGCCACCTGTGATCCACATTCCATTGCTACCTTATCTTATTACCGTTATCTAATTTCTAAACCATATTTTCTTCCTCGTTTTGCATCTTATCCTCTTTATTTGCAAATTTATTGAACTCTAAACACTTAATCGACAATTCCTCCTTCATTGTGATAATCATTGCCTAAAGAGCGACCAATATCTCAATGATCTTCTAAAAAGTTGTGAAAACGTTTTGCCACTTATCGCAAACGCTATACAATAAAGCCAGTAAACGGTCACGTAATCAGTGATTATGCCCAAAAAATTGCCTTCATTGCCTAAATGCCCAAAAAATACACGCGAATTGATGGGAAAATAAATAAGCCGCGACCGAATAAAGTTCGTAGCCGCGGCTTAATTGTGCGCCAAAGCATAACGTCGAAGAGGAAAAGCAAACATTTTTGGCAGCTCAATATAGAGTATGTATTATGTGTGTATTTACGCATGGAAAGTGGGACAAGTGCTGGCGCTTGGCTTTCGGCCGATGGCATTTGATATTTTAAGTAATTGCGCCAAACCACCGCCTTGCTATGTAAATTTACGCAATTTCCTTTTGATATTGTCCACATAACGCACTTACCGAGCTCCCTTTGGAGCGGCAAGCAAATAAGGAAAATTTCCATATTTTGTTTACCAACAAATACGAACGAAATTTCGGGACGTTTTGAGGAAAAAAACGGTAAATAAGTGCTTATTGAATAATAATACTGGCAGAGAGAGAGAGGTAGGGAGAGAGAGAGAGAGAGAGAGAGAGAGAGAGAGAGAGAGTTATATTTATATAGTGACTGATGGTGATAGAAAAAGCGACTGTAGAGCAAAATATCCAGCAAATAATGCTAATAAATTTTTTGGTAAACAATACAAGGAGAATTTAAAAAGAAAGGAAAATTTATCACTTAAAAGTGTATTAGTGTCACGGTATGAGTTAAATAAATTACCAATTTTGGAAACTTACAAAGGCTGAGGCACCTAAGTGCAAATAACTAGCGAAATTAATTACTTCTTTATTTGAATTTGGCGAAATGAAATAACGTGAATGTGAATTAAAATCCGTTCTCATTATTTATGGAACTCAGTTTCTTCTGTATTGCCACCACGGGCACGCAGTAGTTCAGACTCTGAACCCAATTTTCGACGGGTTTCAAGTATAAATTGGACGATACAGCTGCAATTTCACCTTCGATATTAGTACGAAGTTTCTCTGGCTTGTTGGCATTGACAATCGAATTGACGTAGCTCTACAGGAACTAGTCTAACGGCTTTAAATCGCACGGCCGAGGCGGCACACGTTCACCAAACTTGGTTTTCAATAAATTGATTGTGACATTCGCTGTGTGGCTTGCCGTCGCGTTGGAAACACATATTGTCCAAGTCCATATCATCCAATTCAGGCCAAACATATTCGATTATCATTCAGCGGTAGCGATTCCCAGTCACAGTAACGTGCCGGTTTTGATCATCACGGAAGTAATACGTCCAAATGACGCCACCGGCGCATAAACCACACCAAACCATAATTTTTTCGATGCATTGGTGACTCAAGGAGTACGTTTGAACTGATCTGCCTGACCTATAACGCAGACTTTGCTTATTGAGGAAGCTATTCAGTCAGAAAGGAGACTCATCGCTGAAGATGTTTTTACGATGAAAATCCGTACCCTTTTCAAGTTGTTGCTTAGTCCAATTAATGAGCATACGACGATTCTGGTGGTAATACGGCTTCAGTTCTTGCGTCAATTTAATCTTGTAAGGATGTAGACCAAGATATTTTTGCAAAATTCGTTCCAACGACATCACAGAAGTTCTCAACGCTTGAGAACGACGTGTGAGCAACTGATTTAGGTCTTCCTCAACTAATGCACCAGCGGCAGAAGTATTCTCGACACTACAGGCACTTGTTTGTCTCAGTGTCAGGTCACTGACTCCGAATTTCGGTAGTAAATTTTAATATTTTCGACCTGTTGTTGGGTCGTTTATCTTTCCATGATAAAATGGCAAACCTTACTGAAATGAAATGTCAAAAGAGCATGAAAAGATATGTCATAGTTTGCTGTCCCTATCGGTTTGCTTTTGCAGCGTCCTTATGAAAGGATCCGATGTATCCCAGAAATCGTTTGGTTAGAATAAAGTTAGTTTTAAAAGCTCACTTGAAACTTATATCAGGACGGGAATAATAAGTGACACTCTTATAAAAGATTATGCCTTCTCTGTTCAGCTCTGCAGCTCGAATTAATTTCTCCAGAGGTAGATTGATAAAGTAGAACGATGCCATTTGGTATCGAACTACTCGGAGGGGTTCTTCCCGATCCTTAGGGATGTTTTGCTATTTCCAAACAGCCATGTTAGTTTTGCGGGAATACCAAATTCAGACATCGCGGCATAAAGG
>CM050322.1:43848707-43949544 GCA_027475135.1 Bactrocera correcta | reverse complement strand
ATGAGTAAATAAATAACTAATTTTGGAAACTTACAAAGGCTGAGGCACCTAAGTGCAAATAACTGGCGAAATTAATTATTTCTTTATTTGGATTTGGGGAAATGAAATAACTTGAATGTGAATTAAAATCCGTTCCCATTATTTATGGAACTCAGTTTCTTCTGTATTGCCACCACGGGCACGCAGTAGTTCAGACGCTCAACCCAATTTTCGACGGTTTTCAAGTATAAATTGGACGATGCTGCTGCAATTTCACGTTCGATATTCGAACCAAGTTCATCAATCGTCGCTGGCTTGTTGACATAGACCACAGACTTGACATAGTCCCACAAGAAATAGTCCAACGGCGTAAAATCGCAAGATCGAGGCGGCCATTTCGTGAGATAACACGGTCACCAAACTTGGTTTTCAAAAAATTGATTGTGACATTCGCTGTGTGGCTTGTGGAGCCGTCGGGTTGGAAACACATATTGTCCAAGTCTATATCATCCAATTTGGACCAAACATATTCGGTTATTATTCAGCGGTAGCGATTCGCATTCACAGTAACGTGCCGGTTTTGATCATCACGGAAGTAATACGTCCCAACGACGCCACCGGCGCATAAATCACACCAAACCGTAATTTTTTCGGGATGCATTGGAGACTCATGGAGTACGTGTGAACTGTTCTGCCTGACATATAACGCATACTTTGCTTATTGACGAGGTTACTTAGCCAGAAAAGAGCCTCATCGCTGAAGATGTCTTAACGAAGAAAATCCGTACCATTTTCAAGTTGTTGCTTAGTCCAATTAATGAGCATACGACGATTCTGGTGGTTTTGGATCTTGTAAGGCTGTAGACCAAGATCTGTTTGCAAAATTAGCCACAATGATGTCACAGAGATGCTCAACGCTTGAGAACGACGTGTGAGCAACTGATTTAGGTCTTCCTCAATTGATGCGCTGGCAGCAGCAATACTCTCCATACTACTTTGTCTCACTGGCACAGAAACATTTTGTACTGTGACTGTGGAATCAAACATTTTCCACTAGACGCTCAATTGTTGATCTTCTAGGACGATTATGACGACCATAAATTGGACGTAGCGCTCTTAAAGTTGAGACCACTGACTCCGAGTTTCGGTAGTAAATTTTAATAATTTCGACTTGTTGTTGGATCGTATATCTTTTTATGATGAAGTGGCAATCCTTTCTGAGAGAAATGTCAAAAGAGCCTCTCTATGAAAAGATCCGATATATCCCAGAAAACATTTTTGTCAGAGAGGAAACTTTGAGTAGGTAGATAACTTATCTTAGAACAAGGCGCAACACATTCAAATTGTGGCTCGAAATTTAATGTAGAACCACTTTTCTCAACAGATGATTGGACTGCTCACTCAGCTTCACCAAATATAGATAACATTAGGCTATTTCATTAACTGAATTATAGCTGCAAAATCGGTGAGCTCGCAAGAAAGGGAACCCTTGTCTACATTACGTCGGATTAGGAACGAGTTTGGGTCTTTGTTTCCCTCTTGCCTTTCAGCGCTGAACCTTCGGCCTTTTGTATGCGTTAATCAGTAACTAGCTCCTGTGTGACTGCAAGATCTTTCTAACCTAATGCAAGCTCTCTGAAGACCAAATAAATTACTTGCTCTCAGTTAGATGTGACTTGTGAGTGACTTATAGAGTTTGGTTTTTGTTCGTCGAGAGTGGGCATTACTTTTCAATTGCCTACTTATTCTGAAGATTTATTCTGCGTTGGATTTCGAGGTTGATATTGGTGTTTACTGGTTCAAAGATAGACGAAATTATCTACGACTTCGAAGTTACGACTGTCAACAGTGACGTGGGAGCCAAGTCAGTTCGGCGACTATTTGTTTAATGACACGCTAGCGCCTTGTACACTTTTATGAAAGATTATGCCTTCTCGGTTGTTTTCTCCAACGGTAGATTGAAAAAGTCGCGCGATAGGGAGTCACCTTGCTTATACCCTAGTTTGGTATCGAACGGCTCGTAGAGGTCCTTCCCGATCCTGATGGAGCTTTTGGTGTTGTGCATCGTCAGCTTACACAGCCATATTAGTTTTGCGGGAATACCAAATTCAGACATCGCGGCATAAAGGCAGCTCCTTTTCGTGCTGCCAAAAACTTACATAATTTTTAAGGTTAAGGCACGCGTGTCTCAGAGCGCCACTTGAGTACCGTAATATTCCCACGAACACTCAAGATACATACAAAATGGAACAAAAACGCGTGGCAACAACAATAAAAGCAAGGAAATTCAATATGATTATTAAAAGCACGCGGCCAGGACACCAAAGCATCCTTTCGCATGCATATTACTTCGCTTATGTGTTTATGTATACATATGTAAGGCCGCTAAGAGGAATGTTTGTATATGGTTACACACAACAACCAACAACGAGCGATATAATTTTCTATGAAGCAAACGCAGAGTATAGCGCCCATCAACAACAATACCATTAGACGGGGGCATATCAAATTGTGCACGATGAAGGCTGACTTGACTGAACTTTGGCGCAGAATGTGCAGTTCGATGGCAGCGCAGACAAAAGCATTTTATAACCAAAGGCAAAAGGATACGCTGGTACACTAATACACCTTCACAAGCGTAAAAAATATGTGTTTATGCAGGTTTGTTTATGTAAGTGGCTGTGAGTGAGTTCGCGCAGTCTGTCGGTGGTGAAGCGTGTACAGCAGCTTGCTCGCATCACGGAAATAGGAAGGAACTTCATAAAATAATATCGAAAGGCGGTGCAAATAACATACATACACACATACTAATACATATGCATATACCCCACTCAATTTTACATGGCGCAATGGGCGTTTTTGGCGTCAACAACTGACAGCCAAACTAAGCTGTGCTTTGCTATGCTATGCTGTGCTATGCCATGCTGATGTATGACAAAAGCGTGCGAGAAGGCGGCGGCGCGGTAAAAGTTGGGTGTGTCAGTGGCCTATGCGCGGCTTTAGCATAACAACGCGTCGCTTCCTGAGACTACTCACACACAAATGCCATTTAAAATTTTGTTGTTAGTAAATTTAGTAGGCAACAGCTGGAAAATCAGCCGCCCAGCTTATAAAATTCCGCCAGTTTTTTCTTTAGTCTAAACATGCTGCATGCCGCCTGTTGCCGCGCTGCTCCTCAAGTTATGCTTCACACGCTTGTTTTCCCTCACGGTTGCCACCCTATCGCTTTGGTCGCGAGTTACTTGTGTTCTCATGATATCCCCACTAAGTTTCCTTCTCAAACATGCACACATTTTTATGCAAAATATATGACTTCTCTATATTTTTTTGAATGCTTGGGGCGTTTTGTGGCACACTATCGCCTCGGCTCCTCTTACTTTGCTCTCTGGCATGTTGCATTGCGCACATTTTATATTAGCAATCATCAGCGTCCGGAGGGAAGTTGAAAACTACAACATAATCACTTCTGTTCGACGCCGTGTGGCAATAGTACTTTTATTATTTACTTCCTCCTTTTTCTTGTCCTATATTTTTTTACCTTCTCTTTTCTTTTATTCTTATTTTTGCTGTTTTTTTCTCTTTTTTGTGAATATTTTATATTCTCCGGGAAAATCGATAGTCATTGTCGTTGGCAGTTGGGTAGATTTAGATTTGAATGTAAAAGCTTAAATGTTAATTTATGCCAGCAAGTAACAGGTGTTGCAGATCCGAAGCTTAAGCACATGCGGGTCGAGTTGTGTAGGCTTAACATAGTTTAATTGGTGCGGTTTTGTGTGCAGAGGAATGAGAGAACTTTAAAGGTTGTTTGGTGAATAAAGTTGGAAGGAGACTACTTTAATAAAATTTAAATAAGAAAGGAATTACTAAGCTCGTTCTATATCGAAAATTATAGGTTTGTATGCGTACCAGGTTGTGAATTTCAAGAAAGCTTTGTTGCAGCTGTTTCAATATTAGTTTACGGTAGTAGAATTGTTAGCGGTCTTTAGAGAGCTATTTGCCGTGTGAACTTTACTATTACGCAGAACTTGTCTTCGAAATATTAGAGCTGTATTCGCTAAAACTAGACTAAACTTAAGCTATAGTCTTTAATATACATGACAATGGCTGAGTGCTGTTTGGAAAAGCCGTTGCTGTCTTCCATAGGAAAGAGGAAACGTGGAATCTACAGATTGAGACCCGAGACTATATTATTACATATTTTCTTGTTTATTAAAATATAGGGTTAGGTCAGGTTAGAACACTGATCTGGAGAGATCACACGTGGACTGGTTTATGTATACCTTTGTGAAGCCATAGAAAAGAAGAACTCCTGTGCTCGAACTTATAAGCGCTTAGTAGCCAATACAAATTTGCACCGGCATTTAATTTCCTCTCCCGGCAGAGCGGTGAGATGTCTGGAGGTATGCGCTCCAAACTGTTTAAGTCATTGACCTTCCGTACGCGGCACAGTCAAGAAGAAAGTGTTGAGTTGTTTCCACCTCAACTTCTTCCATACAACGTCTGCAGATAGCGTCTGGAAATATTTCCAACCTTACAGCATGAACGCCGATGGGGTAATGGACTGTTAAAAGCCCCATAACTAGGGAGAGGCTTAGCCTTAGTGAGGGCAAAGAGATCATTAGATAACTTGTGATCGATCTGGGCTAAAAGGTTACCAATTGTGGCTCAGCTTTGGCAGTGCCCAGCTGAAAAAAACCACTGAGATCGATTCACATCTAAGTCAGCTAATTGAATAGATTTTGAGTATTTAGTTATTCAAATCTACGTTTAAATAAAATTTAAATTTATTTATGTATATTTGTCTTTTTTTCAGAAAACGACAAGAAGAATTGCTTAGAAATCAGCGAACACGACACCAGTAAGTTTTGGCTTAATATATTCCGATTTAGAATTTAATAACATAAAAGTTCTTCTTGTATTTCTGTTCACAAACTATAAAAAGACATAGCACAACTTTAAGGAGGCATCTCATATCTCAGAAAATCTACAGCGGATTAGAATCTTATTTACTTTCAGATGAAATGATATAAAATGTTTCTAAATTGGGTTAGGTTAGGTTAAATTATTGATCCTAATAGCGATATCACTTGGCAGCTTATAACGCTGGTATATTGTAGCATCTATCTTTTCTTATTTACTGGCGTAGAATCGCTTACGCGATTATAGCCGAGTAAATAACAGTGAGGCTGTCGTTTCTTCTTTTCGCAAGGTGGCACCAATTGGACATTCAAAGTGAAGCCAGCTATCCTCCACTTGGTCTTTTCAACGGAGTGGTGGTCTTCCTCTTTCTTTGCTGCCACTGTTGGGTACCGCGTCGAAAACTTTCAGAGCTGAAGTGTTTTCATCCATTCGGACAACATGACCTAGCCAGCGTAGCCGCTGTCTTTTAAGTCGCTGAACTATGTCAATGTCGTCGTATATCTCGAACAGCTCATCGTTCCATCGAATGCGTCATTCACCGTGACCAACGCGCAAAGAACCATAAATCTTTCACAGGACCTTTCACTCGAAAACTCGTAACGTCGACTCATCAGATGCTGTCATCGTCTATGCCTCTGCACCATATAGAAGGGCGGAAATAATGAGTGACTTATAGAGTTTAGTTCGTCGAGAAAGGACTTCACCCGTGACTAGCCATAAAGGCAGCTCCTTTTCGTGCTGTCAAAAGCAGTTTTGAAATCAACGAAGAGGTGGTGCGTGCCAATCTGATAAGATTACAGTGGGCTTTAATCTTTTACACAATACGCTCGATAGAACCTTATACGCGATGTTAAGGAGACTTATCCCACGGTAGTTGGCGCAGATTGTGGGGTCTCCATTTTAGTGGATTGGGCAAAGCCCACTTAAATTCCAATCATTGGGCATGCTTTCGTCGGACCATATTTTACAAAGAAGCTGAAGCTCTTCGCCATCGTGTTTGAATTGCTCGGCCGACAATCCATCGATCCCCGCCGCTTTTTTGTACTTCAAGCGGATAATCACTTCACTATCACTTCTATAAAATTGATCATAAAGACTCTCAAAAGCCAACAATGTCATTATCAGGTTTGCTGAATTTATAATTATCGAGATGTTTTGCAAAGCGGGGGGGGGTTTACTTCCTGTTTTCCTGGCCAATGTCAGTATCAGCTATGTATCCTATTTATTGCCTGACTTTAACTCGTTTGGTAACAGTTGCACTTCCTGTTTTACCTGGCATGACTTGATCTCCTTTGATTTCGCGTTTTGGCAGGCTCAGTGCCTTGAGGCGAGGTTTTTGACCAATAACTTTTAGCGGAGTCAACGATCTTTAGCGAGGTCAATAACCTCTCTCGTAGTTAGTGATATTTAGTGGGGTCAATGACTTTTTCCGAGGTCATTGACCCTTCGTAATACTATGTTCAGACCGAAAATTTAAAAGATTAGATTATATATAAGCATTTCATAATCCAAAAGTGTTCTCACTGCCGTTAGAAAGATCAAAGAACAGCTGTTATTGTCATTCATGAAATCACATCGCTTAATATTTTTCAAAAGAAAAGTTTGTCACATAGTATTTTGAAATAAAAGCCGTTTCCTTTTTATATTTTCCATATAATAGAAATAATGGATGCATTTTTTGTTTGTTAAGTCGATTTTCAGGTAAAATTAGATTCATTGCTTAAAAAAAAATTGGTTTGTTTACATTTTTTTCCCTTTGCAGTGTCTACATTAGCTGTGATAATGCAACAGATTGCCAGTGCTGCCAAGTAGATTGCGCAAAATCAGAGTCGCACGGAGAGGTTTAGCGTGGATCAGTTTCAAATCATTTCATCATTTCAATGTCATTTTTGTATGGCGAAAGCTTGATAAATTTTTAAGATTAGTGGGATAATCCATTCAACAGCCGAAATCGTGTGATTAAGTGTCGGTCTGAACATAGTATAAGATCAAGGAGGTTAGTTTCAAATTTGTCTTAAATTTGGGGTTTCTAACTGGCGAATGAAATGACAATCCCTGAATCTCTGAATCGAAACGGGAAACGATGTTGCTTCAGAAGATCGATCGACTTCAGTTTTTACACAAGCTGTATTTTCTACGCTTTAAATTTAAGATCTCGACATAAAATGCGCCAAGTCATTCCTTACTTCAATCCAAGTTACTGCGAACGGTGCCGAATCGACTCTCCGCGGTCTTCGGTGCTATGGCTGCTATATTTTCTTCATTGATTGTTGGACATGGTCCATTCGGTCGAATATTATCCAATAACGAATGCTAGATCTCAAGATGGGTGATGGTGTTGCGAATAATACGCTCGTGAAGCGATGCGCACGAACACACATTCTTTTACAGAATGCGAATTTTCGTATTAAAGTTGAACGATTTGTAAACGTTGTTCAGACGTAAGTCTTTTCATAATGAAATGCCAAACAATACTGAATAAAAATAACATGACAGCTTGACACAACTCACTCGTGATCTTTCAAAAATGATATTATTATACATATTTTTATTGCTTAGTAAAACGTTTTTTTGTTAGAAATATTTTCGTTATTTTTTCTAACATTAATATTTAGGTGTTTCCGCCACATATGTATTAGTGAACGGTGGTTAAAGGTAGCAGTGCTGCATTTCAAGTTGTCACTGAAGTTGCTCAACATAGCTTTTAAACCGGAGCTGCATGTTAAATTTAAAAATTACGTTTCATACTTTTCAAGCCAAAAATTTGAATTTTTTAAATTTACATTTTCGACAATGTAAGTATGAATTGGACATGAGTTTAAGCGCGTTTACATGCGCCAATGCGGATTTAATATCAGGACATTAATATTCAATTTAACGGCATTTAAATAATATATAATACAAAAATGTATGGATTTTAATAATTTAAGTTACAGCACACATATATAAAATAATAAATATATAAGTATCCGTTTATACTATATACTATATATCACAACTGGGTTTTATATGCATAAATATGTATGTGCTTACTCATTATTCACCTGCAATAAATTCGGTTGAGCATATCGCCCTTGCGCATTTGGCCCAAAACAAAGTGAAATTAAAATGCAAAATTGAATTAAAATTGTAAAATTCAATAAACATGCAAATTATGTGATGCTGCCGCTGCCGCTGCACACGCTCCTGCTGCTGCTGCTGCTGCACTGTGCTGCCTGAATATGCCGCAATATAGCAACAACAACAATGTGTGTGACATGAAAACAACCAATAGCGACATGCACACTTCATTACAGTTGTTGTTGCTGATTGCTGACATTCTTGTTGTTGTTATCGTTGCCTGCTGCTACTGCTATTGAAATGCACTGCTGCATTTGAATAACCAAAACGTCCGCCAGCCCTTGCGTAAGGCGCCGCCGTGCCAGCTCAGTGAGCACAGCGCCCATGCAACATAAATAAATGTGCAAAAGTGCGTGCAACATACGTAATTTTTGCATGTTGCATGTATGTATATGCGTATGTTGCATGTATGTGTTTATGCGTAAGTTGCATGTATGTGTATGCGTATGTTGCATGTGTGTGTGTGCATCCAACATATGCCCTCACAGTGTTGCGTTTGTGAAATATTTGCTCGAAATATTGCAACGACTACCGGGCTCTTAGTCATTATCCTTGCCACGCGTTCACATTTTAATTGCTTTGAATTGATTTAACGCAACTTCGTTTGGCCACGCTGCTGTTCAACTCTATTTGATGATGAATTTCTCTATGATTAACAACGAGCCGTATTGTTGGGGCGCTTGTGGCATTGTGAGAGGGGCGCATCTTCGAAAATGAGACATAAATGTGTACGTATGTATGTGTGTGTGTAACAAATTGGCTATTGCCAGCGATCCTTGAACCCACACGGACCATTTGTCAGCTCTCAATAAGTTCAAATGCAAGCATATTAGCCTTCTCCACACCCACTCCCTGTAACATTCTCTGCGCTATTGTGTGCGTGTTGGCGCCTCGTTCGGCATTGTTGCATTGTATGCGGCAGTGTTGCTCTTGAAGTGTGTGTATTTTTGAAAGTCATTACTTGCCACAATCAAATTTTCCACAAACTGCGCATTTATGGTAGGCAATTTCAGTGCTCGTAATTATCCTGTTATTTTCCTGCAGTTACGAACGTTTTAATGCGAAAATTTTTGTTGCCACTTACGGTAGTATGTGTTATTGTATGTAAATGCCCGGCTCACATGCGCTCATTGTACAAAAGTTTTATTTACACACTCTCACAATGGTTGGCTGTGTGAGTCTGACGATTGGCATTTAGTTCCCTGTTAACTGGTAACAGCTCAGATAATTAAGCGTAATGAAGTCTTTCATATTTGGACAATGGCATAATGAAATCCTGGCTGGTGCAGGGAGTCCATGTTTAAGCAGTGTATGAGTATGTGCGAGGTGTTTTCGAAAATAATGTGAAACTAATTTCGGTTATTTGATTTTGTAGATTTGTTTACATTTGTTTTTAAATCGTGAAATGAAAAGTTAAACTCAACTTATATACAGGGTGGCATACATCTAATTTTTGAATGCTACTCATATCGTTTCAGTGATCTGTCTTGCAGGAACAGGGTCAATTCTCTTTATAGAATATTTAATCAGGAACTGTTAGATAAATAGATGAGGACTCCACCGCGACCTGAGATCTATTGAGCCTCGGGAACTATAACAATCCTCAGGAACTGTTATAATCGTTTTGCACTTACAAAATATTCAAACAGAAGCAATTTCGTTGGCTCTAGGGACTCTTAGTGGTTCATATTAAGAAAGCTGTTTTCATCGGCAGCTTCCGTTTTAAGGATAAAAAACATTTTTCTTGTACTGTGCCCAAAAAATAAGGTGACATTTGTATTTAAACTGCGCGCGTCGAAGGATTTAGAGAATTAACTTTTTTTTGGGTTGGTAGTACTGTCAGTCACTTTTGTGTCAAATTCCATGTCAAAATATTCATTAGTGTTTGAGATACGTGTCGTTTTGTGAGCTGCTAAAAGTGAGTTTTTCGTTTTTTTCGATGGCGAAATTTGTTGAGCAAAGAATTTGCATTAAATTTTGTTTACGGAGTCAATTTTCTGCTGCAAATACGTTGAGGATGGTGCAGAAAGCCTTTGATGATGAGGCTATATCTAAAAAAAATGGTATAGTAAGTTCCAAGCCGGCCGTGAACGTGTCGAAGACGAAGAGCGTCCAGGGCGACCATCAACCTCAACCGATGAAGCTCACGTTCAACAAATCAAAGATTTGGTGTTGAAAAACCGTCGATTAACAATTAGAGAACTTGCTGATGAAGTTGACATATCGAAGGGCTCAGCCTCGGGGGCATCTTTAAAATTAAAATTCTGAAAAACTGAGCGTGGCGCACAGGTTTAACGTAAATATCCCTAGACCAGCAAAACTAAAATAGTAGACAGATTCGTCTAGAATAATTCTTAAGAGAACTATTATTGACATTATGAAAATTGATAAAATCGGATGTTAATCCCGCCCACTCCCGGTATAACGCTACTGTTAATTATAACTGAAGGCGAGATAAGTCAATAACTAAATACGCCACAGACATCAAGTTTACACCCGAGGTGGTATAAAGAAATCAAGAAGTAATTGTAATAAAGGAATAAAATGTTGCGCCTATAATTTCTTTAAAGTATGCCACTTTATAACCAAAAATTTCCCAAATCCAAGCAAATCTATTCAAGGCTCTAGGTACCGAATATGTGGACCCCAGTAACTACAGTTGACTTTTGACTTTTTGAAAATATCGGCCAATGTGTGAGATCTGCAACTAAAATTCAGAGAGAATCTCTCCTGATAATAGTAGTTCTGTGTATCCAAAACAGGTTGAATCGGTTCAATACTTCCCTGCGCCCCTATATACCTAATATAAAGATTTTCGAACTTTCAGGTGACTTTATATTGGATACAATCGGCCAATATATGAGTTATCTCAATGAAAATGAAAGACCCTGGTTTAGTGATAATAGTGTACCTTTATACCTGAAATGGATCAAATTGTTCGAAAACTTTACTTCGCCGCGATATAACTAATATCAGGATTTTCGAACATCCGGCTGACTTTACTTCATATGATTGGTTTCAATTACACCTTAAATTAGAAACTGTTCGATTGACCCCCAACTTAGCCTATTTTTACTTATTTTTGCTTCATTATCCCTCGTTTAGTGCTTATAATGTATTGCAGAGTACATTGCGCCCTACACATTATTCACTCACATTATGCCATGATAATCTACACTAAATCACATTAGCTCACGCTAAAAGCTACTACTTTTAAATTATCTCAAATATAGGGTGATTTTTTAAGAGCTTGATAACTTTTTAAAAAAAAAAAACGCATAAAATTTGCAAAATCTCATCGGTTCTTTATTTGAAACGTTAGATTGGTTCATGACATTTACTTTTTGAAGATAATTTCATTTAAATGTTGACCGCGGCTGCGTCTTAGGTGGTCCATTCGGAAAGTCCAATTTTGGGCAACTTTTTCGAGCATTTCGGCCGGAATAGCCCGAATTTCTTCGGAAATGTTGTCTTCCAAAGCTGGAATAGTTGCTGGCTTATTTCTGTAGACTTTAGACTTGACGTAGCCCCACAAAAAATAGTCTAAAGGCGTTAAATCGCATGATCTTGGTGGCCAACTTACGGGTCCATTTCTTGAGATGAATTGTTGTCCGAAGTTTTCCCTCAAAATGGCCATAGAATCGCGAGCTGTGTGGCATGTAGCGCCATCTTGTTGAAACCACATGTCAACCAAGTTCAGTTCTTCCATTTTTGGCAACAAAAAGTTTGTTAGCATCGAACGATAGCGATCGCCATTCACCGTAACGTTGCGTCCAACAGCATCTTTGAAAAAATACGGTCCAATGATTCCACCAGCGTACAAACCACACCAAACAGTGCATTTTTCGGGATGCATGGGCAGTTCTTGAACGGCTTCTGGTTGCTCTTCACCCCAAATGCGGCAATTTTGCTTATTTACGTAGCCATTCAACCAGAAATGAGCCTCATCGCTCATCGGACACGGACGCGAAACACATTTCGAACCGAACACTGATTTTGGTAATAAAATTCAATGATTTGCAAGCGTTGCTCGTTAGTAAGTCTATTCATGATGAAATGTCAAAGCATACTGAGCATCTTTCTCTTTGACACCATGTCTGACATCCCACGTGATCTGTCAAATACTACTGCATGAAAATCCTAACCTCAAAAAAATCACCCGTTAAACTGTGTAAAAATGTTGCAATGATTTATAGCAAACAGCATTGTGGCGGAAAAAAGTTTCTCGCACACACACCTCATTGCATGAGTAGCGGATGGCAGCGCGTAAATCTTAACAACACTTTAGAGCGAAGAACTGTCGACATTAACAACATGCAATGCGGCTTTATATCTACCACGTATATATCTAAATCCGCATATATTTTTGTAACGGACTTCGTTTTATTACAAATAAAATATGAAATGAGCTGGCGGAGGAAATGAAATGTGCTAAAGACAGGCAAACGGATAATGGTGCTACTGAAGTGTAAAACATGGCACGATTACGGTGTGGAATAGCACTCGTGTTGCTTATATGAGACGAGTAGTAGCTAGAACGCTAAAAAGACGATATAATTGTGTACCATTTTATGCATATAGAATCCTGTAAAGAACCGAAATACTGGAGAATATACCGAAATTGAAATAAAAGCAGAATATTGTTGGACAAACTCCTTATATCCATATGGGTATATAATGATACTATGTTTTAAGATCCATTGTTGTTTCATTCCCTTTTTAATTAAAATATTTCCCCTATATACATATAATAGAGCAACTTTTGTTGTAAACACATAGGTCTTAAAAGCTGCCAACCTCCTATAGGTTAGAAAGCGGGTATGGAATAGCATTTATTTATCAACTGTTAGAAAACTCTGTGATTAGATAGATAAATTGAAATTTGAGGAATGCACTGGATCCGTGGTCTATTGTGCCCTCAGTCGATTTAAGGAGGTTTAGTAAATCTCCTTTTTTTTAACATTTTTTTCATAGAAATTTTTTTTCTACAATGGAACTTTTTCACATATCATGAGGTATAGTGGAGTGTATAATAAATTTTTTTCGGAATTTTTTGATTATATTTGTCGGAGAAATGGCTAGATGAATGAGATGCGTTTTTTCACTGGCGAACACAAAAACCCAATTTTTTTCTTAAAAAGTACGTGAGTGATTATCGTCCCTAATAGAATGATGAAAAAATTAGAAAATGTTTATTTATCAACAAGTAATTAACTTTTTTTTTTTTAATTTTTCCCAATGTTTTTTACATAAAATTTGTCATGAAATTGTCAATAATTTATAAAAAAATAGGGACGATAGCCAGGCGTTTTGTGAATATTCAAAAAAAAAAAATTAAGCAAATCGGTTGAGTAGTTCGACCGGGATCATGTCCGCCAATTTAAAAAAGTGTGTGTTTTGAGAAAAACGCGATTAAAGTTTGAGGTGTGCACTCCGAGTGCTCCGAACGTCGAGCGGTATTATTCTTTTTGGGCCTTTTTCGAAACCTTCCCAAAGTAAAGTGGGTTTCTACATTAATTCTAAGGGTATAAGGGAACAGAAATTGGAACAAAAAAAATTGTTTTTTTTTTTAATATTACCCTACTGAACCCTTAATGATTTTGATATGTATATTCATCGGATACATTTTCTCAATAGCCTCACTTCTTTTTCCTGCGAATGCGGAGAAATCAAGGAGTATGTGCGCTGATGTCTTTGCTCTTTGGTCTAAGAAGCGACACAGGTCCGTTGAGCTGTAACCTAATATGTGCAAATAACACCTTAGTCTGTAAAATCCCAAAATCTACCTTAATTTGTTCCTGGAAGCTGTATTCCTCAAGGATCCATATTAGTAAAATGTTATTTACCGTGACAACCCTATTAAGCATTTTTATGCACCCCAGTACTTTTGTTGATTTAATTTCAACGGACAAGAATGCCTGAAGTGCCGCTTGAATATCACTGCGAATGACAATCCGTTTCCTCTCCGCCCCCGAGAAGAATTTCTGCACATCTGCAATGTCCTAGACTTAAGCTATTTTTCAAGAACACCTGCCTGGGTACTGACAGTTTGGTGCGTGGTCTCACGATCCCAACCCAATTCCATATGCCGTTTTCAAACCTTTTATGTATATTATTGTAATTTGTTCGTATGAAGGTGCTTCGCGAAAATGAAGCCCTTTGATTCTCTTTTGCTTTTAGTAAAACTCTGAGTCTTTTTGGAAAGTATAAGTGTATTCGAGTCTATATACATACACTATGGAAAGTCTAGTGATATAACTTAAAGGAAAGTTGACATACTTTTTTTAAGATATAAAATCATAAATATTATATGATCGGTTTTCTAATATACTCTTCGATTTTTTTTAATTTGTTAAGAAAGTAAACGAAGAGGAAGGAAAGTATTCCTAATCGGAAAGATCAAAATTAAATCTAAGACATTTGTAAAGAGGGTTGCTTTTTAAATACGCCTCCAGTACAGGAGTAAATCTACAATTCGGAATTTCTGATATATGAACTCGTGTTATAATTTTTTTTATTTTTGTATTGATTTTTCTTCTCACTGTTGATCATGGAATGAATAAGTACCAGCTATACATATACTCTAAGCAGAAAAAGAGCGAGCAATATACTAGAATTGCCATTCCATTTGTCATTTCTCTTTTTGCCGATTTACATACATACATATCTATTTCCATATACATACATATATATACATATTAGAATTTTCAACGGCATGTAACAAAATATACGCAAGTATAAAGATGTATGTGTGTGAAAATTGTGTAAAATGTGGAAAATATCGCGTGGCATATTAAATTAGTTCGGCAGCCTGTAGGAACATGATGTAGACGCATGCGAAGCTGCTCAGCGCTCTCTACGCTTACAAAAACTAACGTAGATACACATATATACATATTTATATTTCATACATACATACTTAGATATGTATGTATGTATATCTATGAACACTTTTCGCTGTCTCTGCACATTTGGGGAATTGAAATGGAAGAATTGCACTTTGAATGCAACCGACTGTACTATTACAAAAGCAAAAAACCACTTGTGCACCATAACTGTATTAGTATGCGCTTGTTGACATCGAATGGAAAGAGAAATTTTTGGTTTTTGTCCTTCGGCGTTAATAAAAGCGAATATCCTAGTATATAGCGGCGAAATTGTTTTGATCGTTGCTTTTTATTGGTTTTATTTTGGCAAAACACCATCAGCGTATCGTTTGTAACAGTTGTTGTTGTTGTTTGTATAGCTTTGCCCCTTTTGTGCATTCGAAATGTGAAAAGTTTTATTAAAAACGTGCCTGCATAAAATTATTTTTGAAATTGTCAATACCGGAGAGATGCGACATGAATTTGCTTGTGAGCTCTTGTTTTTTGAAATTGAAGAATGGAAAAGGGAAAACGTATACTGACATACTATACAAGTATCGATGTGAGCGCTGAGAAAGGACTGCAAATGAAGTTCCATGTCTAGGCATAAACATTCTCGATGTCTTATTACTCAAGACCTGTTCAAAAGAGGTTTGCGCCGAAGCTGTATTACCCCTCACATTTAAAATAGTTGTCCATACAATCGATAAATTTATATGGTAGCTGTTAGATATAGTGGCTCCAACAAATGAGCAGCTTTTTGGTAAGAAATGGACTTGTGCAAAATTTCAATTGGACATCTCAAAAACGGGAGGACTATACAAATATTTTCGTATACAGAGAGACGGACATATACAGTTAGGTAGAGAGACAAATATAATATTTGCCAAATCGACTTAGAACATCGCACTGATCATTTATATATACATTTATTTTATTGGGTCCCCGACGTTTCCTTCTGGGTGTTACTATTGTCGTGGGAAACTTAATATACACACAGTATAGGCTATAAAGAGCGACACTCAGAGTTTTAGTTAGGTTAAAAATAACGTAATTTTTTGTGGACGAATTTCTGACTGAACTCTCGTCTGCCCATTTGGTGTTCATCAAGTTAATATTAAAAACAAATATTTCAGTTTCTGACGATAAACGATTGTTTGGTCAAAACAAAATCAAAGAAATTAGTTATAGAGGAATGCTGAGGCTACCTTTAATCAAAATTTCTTCATAAACCTTCTTAGAATTTTATGCGACCATCTATGTCTTATTGGGGGGTGAGACCAACCCAGTGAAAAATTTGAGATAGATATATTTCACAGCTACAAATTTTAGTCATATTGTCCGACCACACCATTTTTAAGACATGTTGCTTCCACTTCTAAAGTAAAGAGTAGATAAAGAGAAACAAGGAAATGCGGCGAAGAGAACCCTACATGGGTTGCCTCACAACTTTAATGTAATCGTATTGCACGCTTTTTGCGTTACTTACAGTAACTGAAAATGTTCTTATCGAGCAAAAAATGGAACTAAATCGCGAACATTTTCGCCAGCAACACTTCATTGATGAACTTAACTAAATTTTGGGCGATGAAGTTCAATGAAAGACTAGTATAGTGATGGTATAGTGTATCCAGTCGAGGTCGTAGATAACTCCATGTCGATCTTCTTGAAGGTCATCTAAAATCAATTGTTCTTCCTGGAAACTATTGATGCTATTCGCAAAGAATCATCTTGTGACAAAAAATGAATTTAGACAACTATGGAAATTACTGGGACATTCAATATTGCATGAATAATTTATTGTGGAAGAAATGTTTTTTCGTTGGATCTCACACATTTTGTTAGTCGTTCAAAATAAGGCTCGCGTCAATTGGTCGAGAGATTTGTTAAAAGAATACCCTAACGGTGCTTCGAAAACGTCTATGACATTGCGACTGGTGATGAATCGTGCAAAAGTAAGCAGTAGTCGATTGTATGGGTGTTTCAAAATGTGCCCGATCCAAAAAAAGAACATGTAACAACTCTACACAAGAACAATACAGATGAACCGAAACCTAGGAGCATCAAGAGTGCCGACAAGCACAGTGGAGCTATGAACACCTTCACCGACTGCCTCTCACTGTATGACGTACTTGGAGTCAAACCACCACCCATTGCAGACGAAGAGCTCGAGTTGCCGCGAGAATCGGGAGTGACCTTTGCAGAGCTTTGTTCTGGATACTGTAGCGGGGTATCCAGAATCGATCCTGACATATCAAACATATGACGAGCATGCAACAAGTTCCCGCATGACTCTAATCATCTCTTTGCATTCCCAGCTAACCCTACATCTTATGGTCCGACCCCGGAGAACGAGCACGTTTCGTGGGTCTACTGTTGGATGCCCTCCATGTCCACTTATCTCAACCTTACCACCCTGGTGGGCACCAGATAAGCGTTACAACAACAACAACACAGAACAGTAAAATCTCAGTGGTACCACAACCATTGGCCTGTAAGTTGTCTATCAAGATATCCGAACCACCAACCACCGAAGACGGACCACCCTTCAACACGTCAATGCGAGCTCTCATACACCACTGAATCCACTGTATTTTTGAGCCATAAAAACATGAATTTGATGACTAAAGCACCGTGAAGTTCTGACTTGGTATCGAACGATTTCTTTTTATACTTGTACGAATCAAATAAACTAAGAGGTCAACGTTTTACGTCACCTGGATAGGCGATTGATGTTTGTAAAATGCATGTTTCGGGGTTGCTGAAGACGGGTAATCGATAATTGGTTCAAACGCATGCGAAAGTACACATAGTAAATAGCTCGTAATTGAGAATATTTTGAAAAACAATTTAGCGATTTTGGATGACTAAAATTTCTTTTCGATTTCTAATCACAAAATATAAAAGACGACCTACGTATTTGGGTATTTACAGAGAACTTACGTAGAGCACTGGTCCGCCATCAGTACAGCTTTTCGGTGATTTGAAGACGGGTGTGGAGGATTCCTTGGTAGAAACACAATTAGTTCGCAAATAAACTTTTAGACTGTGTGCAGTAAGATGAAGAGCGGTTCCTGAAAATTATTTACAGTTATAGATTCAGGCAGTTACTCATACTAAGAATTATGGACAATTCGAAAACTACCGTTTCAGTTAGTAACATAATTACTGTAAGCGGTCTTCCTGTTTACTTTACGAGATCTTTTCTTCGACTTGAACTATTGTTATCTTGTCAGAATATAGGCTGTAGTAGTAGAAGGCTTTAAATAGCAAATACGTTTTTTGGTTTCAAACAGCAAGAAAGCAATCAGTTCACAGAATATGTAACTACATAACGGGAATTTAGGAGCTTCTTATTTACTTACTTATTTTTTACTTATAAGGCTTTGTTTCTCAATTTCCACGCACTTAAAACTTAATAGACCTTATTGTATTTGCACCTGCATAGCTTCTTCATGCAATCTTCTTCTGTAACACTAACAAACGCAACCGTATGTGCCGTTATTGAGTGCGTGACCGAGTTCATATTCGAGCGCGTCAAAGCGTCAGCTAGCGCACAAATTACTTATGCTAGTTATGTTGCATGCAATACAACACTCAATTCGTTTGCAGCGGCAGCACTGCAATGCCACGAGGACGTTGGCGAAAAGACACGCTAAGCATGCACACACACACACACATACAAACGACGCTCAGGCAATAAAAATGCATATGTGCGCTAATATACACTTGTTCATACCACACAATAACGGTAGTAGCTGCGATGGCGTGCATGCGCGACGCTTTGCTGCAATTGCTGTTATTGCCACTGCTGCTATGGCAGCCATTGTCGTTCCCTTGGCGCAACACTCAAATCGCGTGGCAAATAAATTTGTCAAGTTGCTGTTTTTCAGCGCCACAGCGCCACAACGCCATTGTGGTTGCGCTAAATAAGTTTTCTCGCACTGTCTGCGCTGACTGCCACCGCTTGCCATTTATTTTAAGCCCAACACATACACAACGCTTGCTCCCGGCTTGTGCTTGCCTTTGCATCCGCTTCTTATTATGCTTCCGCGCTCTAGCCTCTGCTTCTGCTTCAGCTTCAGCTGCTGTTGTGGCATGGTGACGGTGGCGGCGTCTAAGTTATGTTCCTGTCGTTCAGTCTGTTTGTCACGTTTGCGCTTGGCGTACTTCTAAATAAATAAATGGATTTTTATTTACGAGTATTTTCACGCAACAACAAACACACACACACAGACAGCCACCGTACCAACGCCGTTGTGCTGTGTTGTCGCGTTGCCGCTGGCCCAGCAATCATCCCGTCGAATGCGCTGTATTGCTGCCCAATGCAACGCTTCATGTTTGCACAATAACTGGCAGCGCATATATCTCAATTTTATTTGCGTTTTTGTCAACGTGCTCAAGCCCAAGCTCGAACTCAACTCACCGAAGACGCTGCGAAACTTCGTCATTGTGTGTGTGTGTGTGTGTGTTTGCGTCTGTGTCTCTCTGTAAGTGGGCGGAATGCATTTAGTTGTATCCTTTTCACAATATCCTTGCAAATTGCACATGACTTGACAATTTAATATTTCTCTTCCTTCGCCAGTATTGCTGTGCGCACTAAATTCACACTTGCCCATAAACACACAGCCACACAAATAACTACTGTCTTCTTTTTGTTGCATAGTTTCTGGCGTATTTGCTGACAATTCGTGCGCCAACAAATTGCCGCGTTGTAATGTGTGTTTTTGTAAGCTCGACTTTAGCGCTTAATAAAATACATTTGCCGTTTATTTAATACACGCTGTGGGTTTTTGTTTTCTGCTATTACTCTAATGCATATGTATTTGTTGGTATTCCATTTCTGCCAGCACTTGTTGTGGCCGCTAAAAAAATTGTTTGAAAATTTATACATTTTAGTTCGAGTATAACTTTACCAGTCACTGCAACATGCCTGTGGGCAATTTATGCAATTAGAAATGCGTTTTGATGTCGAAAATATTCTGGGAAAAATTAACATTTTATAAAATATTTAAATTGCCAGCGTTTTTAGGCTATGAAATACTATACGGTCATCTTCTGGTTGCTTGCGTAAAGCTAGTATTCAGTTAAAATATTATTTAAATTAGATTGAAATGTTGGTTTTAATTTTCCTGTTTTTTTAATGAAGATACATACTGACATAAATTAAAGCTTGCTGCAATCCGGCTTTAAAATTGTGAACTAAAATTTTAATTTTATTAATGCAGATCAATATCTAATTAAAAAGATATTTAACTTTTTAATCACGAGTCCCTAAAATATAGAGAATTTCATATTTCTAATTCAACACTGGTTTGAAAAATTAAAATTAAATTTTTATTACCAAAAATTGTATTAAAAATTAAAATCCAAAATACCAATTTAAAAACTCCAATATCTTGCTGATTGATTTGTATACTGTAGAGTGAAACAATTTTGTATCAACAGCCTTTGATTTGCAATCTGCTTTATTAACATTCAGCAAAAGTAATTCATTTATTATAAATACCAGGTTGTTCAATAAATTTTATAGTTTCATAAGAAAAACACAATTTTATGATTCAAAATACACTTCATTATTTAGCATAATTTCTTTGAACATTAATACACTTTCTCCATCATCCTCCAAACTGTGGATACCATCCCTGTAGTGAGAATCCGATAGGTCTGAAAAATACGCTTCAACAGCCGTTATGACCTCTTCATTTGATGAAAAACGCTTGCCACGCAAAAATTTTTTTGAGTTCTGTAAACAAATGGAAGTCGCTGAAGGCCAAATCTGGTGAATGCGGTGGATGCCCCAAACATTTCGAACTTTAATTCACGGATTTTAGCCACTGCCAAATGCTTTTGTGACAATCCACCGTGTTTTGATGACAAAGAATTTTATCTTCTGCAAGCCGGGTCTTTTTAAATAATTTTTTCCTTCAACTGTTCAAAAAAGGTTGCAATAATATTAATTGTTTTACCAGTTTGCAAGTAATCTACAAACAAAATTTTTCTCGCATTCCAAAGAACTGATGCTATAAGGGGGTATTCTAGTCTAGAAATCAAATTTTGGGCAGTTTTTTGAATTTAATTAAAAAAAAAACAACGAAAAAGCATTTTTACTACCCATTTTTTTATGCTGTTTTATTTTGATATTTTAAGAATACAGAAAAAAATATTAAAAATTAAAATAATTGGTAGAAACAAGTGTAAAAAAAATCTCGCATCCTGGTGATATTGATCCTGACTCTCCTGGTGGTCTAAAAAAAAAAAAATCAAAAGAAATTCTTAATCAGTAAGGATGCTGTTATAGTCTCTACCTCAGGGAACACGAAAAAAAAAAAATTTTTAAAATGGCGACTGCCTGAAAATAAAAATCTTTTGTTACGTTTTTTTTTTTGAAATTACTGAGTTTTTTTAAAATATTAAAAACAAAAATTTTGACACGATGCTGGTAGGAACGATAAAGGATTATAAAAAAATGGTTTACACAAAATTTCAAGTAAATCGGTTCTATAAAACTTGAGATATTGCCGGTAATGTGTGAAAAAAAAGTAGTTTCGAGAAAAACGCGTTTAAAAAGGTGAGTCCGGCTGAACCGCGCTAGGTAGTGCGCCACTAAAGTAACTGTAGCTCTTAAAATAATTTTAATTTTTAAAAATCCTTTAGAGGTGTAAGGGGGGTCTCGTTCATAGCTGAGGTAAGCTCAGCCGCTCCAGGGTCAGCCTTGGGACCCATGAACCCTTAGCAAATAAAAGATTTGATTTTAATAAACGAATTGTCCACCCCCCCCCCCCCCCCCCCCTTTCAGTGGACAGCCAGACCAGCGTGATGAAAACGAGCAGGATTGATGAGCCGGCGTTGACGCTTAGTGAAGCTGGCACGGTGATGAAAACGAACGGAATTGATGAGCCAGCGTTAACGCTTAGTGAAGCTGGCACGGTGATGAAAACGAACGGGATTGATGAGCCGGCGTTGACGCTTAGTGGAGCTGGCACGGTGATGAAAACGAACGGGATTGATGAGCCAGCGTTAACGCTTAGTGAAGCTGGCACGGTGATGAAAACGAACGGGATTGATGAGCCGGCGTTGACGCTTAGTGAAGCTGGCACGGTGATGAAAACGAACGGGATTGATGAGCCGGCGTTGACGCTTATTGAAGCTGGCACGGTGATGGAAACGAACGGGATTGATGAGCCAGCATTAACGCTTAGTGAAGCTGGCACGATGATGAAAACGAACGGGATTGATGAGCCGGCGTTGACGCTTATTGAAGCTGGCACGGTGATGAAAACGAACGGGATTGATGAGCCAGCATTAACGCTTAGTGAAGCTGGCACGATGATGAAAACGAACGGGATTGACTTCCCTGCGGAGGAGAAGTGATTAAAAATTGTCCAATGGCAGGAGCACTTACTGCACGCGTTGACTTCTCGCTTACAACTCCCCTTTGCCACCCTCCTCATTATCGCGTTGGCGTTTTTCTAACGGCGCTTAACGGTGTAGGCAGCGGTACTTATGCCAAGCATTTTCGACGCGGCTACGGCAGTGCCATCGCGAGCATTGGCATCACCCAGCGGTGATGCCTTTTCTGCGCGAGGCCTGCGCATTTCCCCCAACTACCGGGCAGGGCCATCGCGAGCACTGGCATCACCCAGCGGTGATGCCTTTTCTGCGCGAGGCCTGCGCTTTCCTCCCTAACTACTGGGCAGGGCCATCGCGAGCACTGGCATCACCCAGCGGTGATGCCTTTTCTGCGCGAGGCCTGCGCATTTCCCCCAACTACCGGGCAGGGCCATCGCGAGCACTGGCATCACCCAGCGGTGATGCCTTTTCTACGCGATGTTCTACCCTACTACTACTACTACCTACTGTTATATGACTTACCGCTGCCTACTGCTGTTCCCGGTGACCGTCCGATTCGGCGAACTGGAGCAAATGAGCGCACTCAGTGCGAAGTGCTTGCTTATATAGCAAGCACAGCGCAGCTTTCGTCGCGGTAGCGAGGTGAGTATGCGTATGGTGTATGGTGCAGGTACATGGTGGAAAGCTCTAGCGGGGTTCAGCATCGTTGTGTGCGTATGGTGCGGGTACATGGTGTACTGTGGGGCGAAGCTGACGTAACTTATTGGAAGGTGGCAAAAGCCACGTTACAGTCCCCCCCTCACTTCGGACAATGATCCTTCGCTGGCGGCAGGTGGGAGGAGATCTCCCACGATGGTTCGGCTGGAGGCTGGCGGGCTGTCTTAGTTGGCGTGAGCCGTGAACGGGGAGCGGGTGTGAAATCTTTATTTAGTAACAAATTCGTAACTTATGGTACAGGGTGTCTTATCCTACGATTAGGCGTACTTACACCTAGTGACACCTATATATTACTAATACAATTAAAATTCATTGGCTTAGTCGTACAAAGGTAGGATGCATCGTCCACCGCCGTACCGCACCAACACCTGGTCGCCTTCTAGTTTTCGTAGGGCCAACCGTCGGCCCCGGAAGAACAGCGTTCGTCTGGAGCGCTCGATGAAGTGTTGCCTCGTCATCACCAGCCCTTCCAGGAACCCTGGGATCTCGCTTACCGGTGTCGCTTCTTCGGCCGCCGTGATAGGCGGGGTTGGTAGTGTGCTGATCTCGGCCATGGGGCTTGGTGTCGCCGTTGTTTGAGCCGTCTGATGGTTTGCTGTCGACTCGACGTGGGTCGTGGCCGGCGTTTGGGCTTCTGGTTGGACTGGTGTCGACTCGATGCGGACCGTGGTCTTCGTTTGGGCAGAGCGCGGCCCTGTCATGGCATAGGTTTTATGCGTGGCTGGTCGTGCGCTGGTCTCGACGGTTGGGCGTGTCGCTTGGAGTGGGGCTGCCGTCGCCAGGGCTTCTGGTTGGACTGGTGTCGACTCGATGCGGACCGTGGTCTTCGTTTGGGCAGAGCGCGGCCCTGTCATGGCATAGGTTTTATGCGTGGCTGGTCGTGCGCTGGTCTCGACGGTTGGGCGTGTCACTTGGAGTGGGGCTGCCGTCGCCAGGTCGCTTTGTGTAGCTGAGTGCGTTACCTGGGCCTTCGCTGGGTGCGTCGATGTCTGGGCGGCGCGCGGTTCTGTCGCTGCATCGGCTTTGTGGTCGGCTTCCCGTGGCGTTGGTGCTCGCCTGGTGGTCGGGAGCTTCCGGGCGTTGGTGCTAAGCGGCGTCTGCCGTGGCAATGTTTCCCATACCGCTGGTTCTGTGGCCGACCTACTTCGGGTGGAGGCTTGGATGACGCAGCGCTCCGGGGGCTGTTTGGTTACCCGGGGGCGAGTTCGAGCAGCTGACCCGGGCTCGTCGGTGTTTATGGCGTGCAATATTGTCGTATTCGGGTGCACTCGTGGTCGTGCTTCCGGGGGTGGCCGGAAGGGTGGCGGCCTTTGCGGCTCGTCTGGCGGCGGTGGTTGGTCGCTTGATGCATACGGCCTTCTCTTTGTTGTAGGTTTCATTTTAGTTGTCTGGAAAGAGATGAGCAAACGGGCGCTTTGATTAGTGTTGCGTTGCATTAGTGCTAGGTGGCTCGGAGTTAGAGTCCGTAGGCTCAGTAGAGATCACGCTAGCGGCTATTCAAGTTTAGTAGTCGGTTGGCAGCTGCTTTAGATCTTGCAGATGCACATGAACAGTGCGCCCACCCGGTGCGTTTGGATTCGCAAGTTCGACTGTATTCGTCGACTTGAATTTTCGGACGATATATGGGCCGGAATATTTCGGAGCAAGCTTCTGGGCGAAATTGTTTGCTGCGGAAGAGAGCGGATGGTCTCTTTTGAGTACTTTCTCGCCGATAAGTGGCTTCCATGGTCGCCTGCGCAAATCGTAGTATCTCTTCTGGCGTTTTGCTGCAGTAGACAAGTTGCGGGAAACCTCTTGCCAAAGCTCGGTGAGTGTCGGCACGGTGGTGGCGTCTTCGTCGGGCACGTTCCCTTCTTTGCGGATTTGTTTCGGGGTAGCTGGTGTGTACCCGAAGTTTATCTCAGCTGCTGATGTTTTTGTCGAGTCGTGTTGTGATGTATTTATCGCGAAAGCTATTTCGGCTAGTTGGTGGTCCCAGGTCCGATGGTCGGCCTTTGCTCGTTGGGCGATCATAGTTTTCACGACTCGATTGGTGCGCTCGGTTGGGTTCTCGTGTGGAGCGTAAATGGCGGTGAAACGGTGTTGGATTCCGTGGCCCTCCAGGAACTGTGTAAGCGGCTTGCCGATGAATTGCTTCCCGTTGTCGGTAAGGAATACGTCAGGGCAGCCAAACCGGTATATCACTCGTTCTCGTAGCGCCTTTATAACACTGGCGGTGGTTGCATTCCGGACTGGCACGAGTTCCACCACTTGGAGAACTTATCCGTGAGCACTAGCAAGCACGTGTTGCCATTTGTTGAGCGTGGTAGCGGGCCTACGAAGTCTGCCCTTACAACTTCCCACGGTCGTGAGCATTGCATGGTGGCCATCATCCCGGCAGGTCGGCGCTGGTCTATCTTATATTCGGCGCATGGTTGGCATTGACGAACATACTTGAGTGCATCCCTATGCATGCCAGGCCAATAGTACCCTTCTTGTGTGCGTTTGAGTGTTTTGTGTACACCCAGGTGACCGCCGGTGCTAGAGTCGTGATTTTCTCCCAGGACTTCGAGTCGACGGTGCTCTGGTACGCATAGTTTCCAGCGTGGTGACCTGGATAACGTATTGCGTGGGGCGATGTGCCGGAAGAGCCGGCCGTCGATAAGTTGGTAATCGGGATGTTTCTTCGGTTGATCGTGTACCTGGCGCGTACGTCTTTCATACCATCTATCCGGTTGATCATGAACGGCATGCAAAGGTTCAGCATCACCTTCTTGGTCCTTCAGTGGGCATCTAGATAGTGCGTCGGCGACTACGTTGAGGGTACCCTTGCGATACTCGATGTCGAAGTCAAACTGTTGTAGCTCTAGGGCCCACCTTGCGAGCCTTCCAGATGGGTTCTGCAGGGTGTGAAGCCATTTAAGCGAATGATGGTCGGTGATTACGGTGAAATGATAGCCCTCCAGGTATGGTCGCATTTTCCTTATCCCCCACAATACGGCTAGGCACTCTTGTTCGGTGGCGGAGTATCGCTTCTCCAACTCTGTCAGGCTGCGACTGGCGTATGCTACAACCCGTTCTTGGTCCGAATGGCGTTGAAATAGTACCACGCCTAGTCCTTCTCCGCTGGCGTCAGTCTGCAGACAGAAAGGCCTCTCGAAGTCAGGGCACCCCAGGATGGGTGCACTGGTTAGTTTTTCCTTTAGCGCCTGGAATGCTTCTTCTTGTTCGGCACCCCATGACCAACGCTGGTTCTTTTTCAATAAACGGTTCAGTGGTGCTGATATTGTGGCGAAGTCTGCTACGAAACGTCGGTACCACGAGGCTGCTCCCAGGAAACGGCGTAGTTCTCGGATGGTAGTAGGTGCTGCCATGTCGCTAATGGCTGCCACCTTAGCCGGGTCGGTGTGAATGCCCTCGTTGCTGACTACATGGCCCCAAATAGTGGAGACGTTGCTGCACGAACTTACTCTTCTCGAAGTTGATCTGCATGCGGTTTTGTTGAAGGCGCGTGAACACCGCTTGCAAGCAGTCTAAATGCTCTTCGAAAGAGTTTCCCAGTACAATGATGTCGTCCAGATAGGCGAAGACCTTCGGCTGTAGTTCTGATCCCAGGACGTTGTCTAAGGCTCGCTGGAATGTTGCTGGCGCCGAATGCAGCCCAAAAGGCATCACTCGCCACTGGAATAAACCTCTCCCCGGTACGGTAAATGCGGTGTACGGGCGTGAGCGGGGGTGTAGCGGAATTTGCCAGTAGCCGTTCTTCAGGTCGATGGTCGAGATAAACCGAGCTTCCTTCAACTGGTCTAGGATTGCGTTTATTTGAGGAAGTGGGTATGCGTCTGGTATACTTGCTGCGTTAAGTTGCCGGTAGTCGATACACATTCGCCAACTTCCTTGTTTCTTTCGCACTAAGACGATGGGCGAGCTGTAAGCGCTGTTAGAGACTTCGATGCGGCCGGTTGCAAGCAATTCGTCCACCTCCTGATTGATGACTTCTTGCATCGCTGGGTTGCGCGGGTAATATCTCTGTTTCAATGGGCGATCGTGTTTAAGTCGAATCACATGTTCGGCGGCTGTGCTGGGGCCGGTGATCGTCGAGAACACTGCCCCATTTCCCGTGAGGAGAGTATTCAGTTGATGATTCTCCTTTTCCGTAAGATGTTGCCTCTCGGTTAGCATCGCGAGGTGGTCGGTAGGTGTCTGTGTGCTCAGGCGTGTAGCGGCTACCGGTTGACCATCGACGGTGATAGTCAGGTTCCGTTTCCTCAGGAAGTCCATGCCCCGGATGACCGGTTCCGCCAGCGTCGGTAAAGCGGATACGAGTAGATGCGTCATCTTCTTCCCCAGCTCGATGGTAACGGGATACATTTTTTTGCTAGGTATATACGTCTGGTTAGCTAGCTGAATGCGACGGGTCTGGCGTCTGGCTTTGATTTGGTGTTCATCTAGATGACGTTGAAGTTCCTTACCGATATATGTGAGTGTGGCTCCGGTGTCCACCAGGGCTTCGACCTGCATGCCCGCGACAGTAATGGGCAGATAATAACGGCCATCTTGCTTCCTTTCTGGGTACGGAAGCGTTGTTATGCGTGCTGCTGTACTGGGTTGGGGCGGAGTAGCTCGCACTGCCACATGTGTAGGACAATTGCAGTCCCGTGACATGATTCCGTCGAGTCCGCAGCGAGAGCAAAATATTCGCTGCTGGTTGCGACATTGGTGTCTTCGGTGTCCCGGCTGCTTACATCGCCAACAAACTTTCTCGCGGCAATACTTATTACTTACCGCCGTCAGACAGTGGTTGGTGTTTTTCGCTTGCCTGGTCTCCTCGCCTTTCAGCAACTCGAATTCTTCCGTTAATTCGAGTAGCTCGTCCACGCTGTTGAAATCGCTCCGACGAACATATAAGCGATATTCCACTCTTAAGCCGTCATATATGCGTTCGATGTGGTCTTCATCGCGAAGCTTCGGGTGCTGGCGGATAAGCGTTTGGATGGCCAGCACATAATCTTTTGCTTTCTCTCGGGGCGATTGCTTGCGCTGATGGATGGTTTCCTCCAGATGTGCGAGGTGTCGTTTCGGTAAAAAGAACCGTTCAGCCTCGTAACGAAAATCGTCCCACGTGTTGATGGCATTGCGTTTTACTCGAAACCATTGCAGCGCTCTGTCCTGCAGAATTTCCCGGGATCGTGGGAAGAAGCTGGTTGTTTGCTATTGAGTAGCATTCTGCTAGCTCTTCGCATCGCTCCAGAAAATCGTGTAAATTTTCGCGACCGCTGTAGCGTATGTTCCATCGCCGCACGGAGTTTATAACCTCCAAATCCGGCACTCTCGCAGCTGAGGTTATGTCGCCACGTGTTGCTGCCGCTTTGCTGGGGATTCTCACTGTGGTGGTTGGAACGAGTATGGTGGCGTTATCTTCCTCCTTCATTTCCCTCTCCAAAGCTTTTACCAGATCCTCCGTGGATTTATTGTGGCGCTTTGCCCGGATGCAGGCGCTCAGCTCGCTACGGAGATCTGCTACGGTGCGCCCTTCGACAGCGATGTGGTGTCGTCTGCATTCAGTGATTAATCGCTCCTTCTTCAGCCAGTAAATCCAACTGGTCGTGTCTGTCTCAAGCGTAGCAGCCTTATTCGCTGGAGTACTGCGATGTTTATGATTGTGTGGGGGGGGGCGGCGAACCTGATTCATGAGCGTTGGTGACCGTTTCGTGTTTTTCACTGTCACTCACAAAATCAGGTCCCTGCTCGGGCGCCATTTGTAATGGGGTCTCGTTCATAGCTAAGGTAAGCTCAGCCGCTCCAGGGTCAGCCTTGGGACCCATGAACCCTTAGCAAATAAAAGATTTGATTTTAATAAAAGAATTGTCCACGCCCCCCCCCCCCTTTCAGTGGACAGCCAGACCAGCGTGATGAAAACGAGCAGGATTGATGAGCCGGCGTTGACGCTTAGTGAAGCTGGCACGGTGATGAAAACGAACGGAATTGATGAGCCAGCGTTAACGCTTAGTGAAGCTGGCACGGTGATGAAAACGAACGGGATTGATGAGCCGGCGTTGACGCTTAGTGGAGCTGGCACGGTGATGAAAACGAACGGGATTGATGAGCCAGCGTTAACGCTTAGTGAAGCTGGCACGGTGATGAAAACGAACGGGATTGATGAGCCGGCGTTGACGCTTAGTGAAGCTGGCACGGTGATGAAAACGAACGGGATTGATGAGCCGGCGTTGACGCTTATTGAAGCTGGCACGGTGATGGAAACGAACGGGATTGATGAGCCAGCATTAACGCTTAGTGAAGCTGGCACGATGATGAAAACGAACGGGATTGATGAGCCGGCGTTGACGCTTATTGAAGCTGGCACGGTGATGAAAACGAACGGGATTGATGAGCCAGCATTAACGCTTAGTGAAGCTGGCACGATGATGAAAACGAACGGGATTGACTTCCCTGCGGAGGAGAAGTGATTAAAAATTGTCCAATGGCAGGAGCACTTACTGCACGCGTTGACTTCTCGCTTACAACTCCCCTTTGCCACCCTCCTCATTATCGCGTTGGCGTTTTTCTAACGGCGCTTAACGGTGTAGGCAGCGGTACTTATGCCAAGCATTTTCGACGCGGCTACGGCAGTGCCATCGCGAGCATTGGCATCACCCAGCGGTGATGCCTTTTCTGCGCGAGGCCTGCGCATTTCCCCCAACTACCGGGCAGGGCCATCGCGAGCACTGGCATCACCCAGCGGTGATGCCTTTTCTGCGCGAGGCCTGCGCTTTCCTCCCTAACTACTGGGCAGGGCCATCGCGAGCACTGGCATCACCCAGCGGTGATGCCTTTTCTGCGCGAGGCCTGCGCATTTCCCCCAACTACCGGGCAGGGCCATCGCGAGCACTGGCATCACCCAGCGGTGATGCCTTTTCTACGCGATGTTCTACCCTACTACTACTACTACCTACTGTTATATGACTTACCGCTGCCTACTGCTGTTCCCGGTGACCGTCCGATTCGGCGAACTGGAGCAAATGAGCGCACTCAGTGCGAAGTGCTTGCTTATATAGCAAGCACAGCGCAGCTTTCGTCGCGGTAGCGAGGTGAGTATGCGTATGGTGTATGGTGCAGGTACATGGTGGAAAGCTCTAGCGGGGTTCAGCATCGTTGTGTGCGTATGGTGCGGGTACATGGTGTACTGTGGGGCGAAGCTGACGTAACTTATTGGAAGGTGGCAAAAGCCACGTTACAGAGGATATGTTCTTCTTAAATTCTAGAGTAGAATACCCCCATAATCATCTTGGCCGATTTCCGGACACGAACTCGATTCGAAGCCGCACAACCAAGTTCATACCACTCTTTAGCCTCTTGTTTTGATTTAGGATCATGGTAATAGACCCAAGTCTCATCCATAGTGATTAATTGACGAACAAAATCCACTTTATCTTTTTTAAAATGCTCCAAATGTCGTATACGAATGTGTTAGCGAATGCGGCACCCATTGTGCACACAGCTCTCTAAAATCCAAAATTTCACTTAAAAGATATGTGAAGTATCTACTAAATCTCTCTCAGCCAATCGACGATCTTTCGAAACCATATATTCTGTATTTTGGTATTTTCTGGCGTTGATGTGCCTTTTGGATGTCCTTCAAGTGGGTCGTCTTCAAGTCTTGTACGATCACGTTTAAATTCAGCATCCCATCTTTCTACTGTTCTAATTGCAGGTGAAAAATCGTTATACATTTTTAACAGTCATTTGTAAATTTCTTTTGGTGCTACACCTTTAAAAAATAAGAATTTTATCACTGAACGATATTCAATTTTTTCCATTGTAAAAAAATACTGTGACACAGCGACACTAAATGGCTTGTAAACAAAGAATGAATTGACAAGTTGAAACTTAGTATAGAAAATTAAAATATTATTTCATTAATTAAAATCTATATTTAATAACACTTACTTAGTTTATGTACTCATTTTCAAAAGGGCAAGTTTAGGTCATGATTCCTTTTTAATCGTTGGGTGGCCTGAGTATGTAGTCTCTCTATCTGTCTATATCTATCCAGTAAGCATATTGCCAAAGTATTACTGTGATTACTAAGTTTATGGCTTAGATATTTGTCGGATAGTATTTATTTATTTACTCTTTTACCAAAGGAATTGCAAATAATTATGCATATTTTCGTTTGTTATAAACCATGCTTTTACAAACATTTTTAGTGTCATTGACTGGTAGCGTTGTAAAATTTCAGCATTTGATTTGGAAGCTGCAAGTCATATCTTCACACTGGTTTTAAGATGGCTTTGTACAACTTAATTTTATCCTCAAGACTAAGGTCAGAATTCGTGCCAAGGAACCAATACATTTTGTTTGTCTTACTCCTAAGTTGCTGTCGCTTAGCTTTGATATGATCTTTCCACGTAAGTTCTTGGTCAAAATACATACATTCCGAAGTATTTAACTGAATTTTTTTGAGGAATCGGAGTGTCATTTATGCATATATACAAGTCATCTTCTGATAGTGATTGTTACGTAAACTGATTTGCCAGTATTCACTTTGCATTCCATTTTTTTATCCATCTTTTTATCCTCTTCAGCTCTGGTTGAATAAGTTAATTAGCACTAGATGGAGTTTTGCCCTCTGTTATTAAAGCAGTGTCATCTGCAAATATAGCAATCAAAACCTCTTCGGTTGTTGGAAAATCAGAGGTTTAATTATATATTTTCTGTTTCTTATCAATATTTTCTTAGAAATTTCTTACAGAGTGTAAGTCTTTTACCTTAACATTGAAACACTTAAGTGTTACTACAAAAATTTCAAAGTACAAAAATAAAAATATTCAAAACGATTTACCTTCACTACGAGGATTCCTTGCCAACTATACAGAAATGGAAAATAATATAATTTTCAAAGGAAGAAAATAACTCACTTCTTCCAATGTGCCAAATTAACGTAATTATTATTATTTCTTTAGGCCCCAGAGGGCATTGATTACTATTGACTACGCTTGTGGAAATTTGTATAGATCCCTATCTACCTTTCGTTTACAAACTTCTTCTTCACTGTTCGCTTCAATGAAGCTAATTAGCGACGGCATGAACTGGCGACTCCGCGGCACAGTAAACCATTTAGCACACTTAAAAGTACCCACAGCAAATGCAGCTCTTTTCGACTTCATATTCTATGGTACTTCATCAAACTTAGCTTTATGTCGGCGCTTACAAATGCAGACGCAGATTCGTATCTATCATTTTAATGCGGACCTTCAATGGAAAAAGTAAGCGCTTTTATCACTTTATTAATGCTGAAAAATGGGATGAAAAGCAGACAAAAAGAAATGGCATAAAATGTGCACTCTAAAGAAGCAATGAAGCGAGTGGCAAAAACGCATTACACCGACAGTTGGTCAAGTAACTGGAGTACATCACTTTTGTGGCAACGAAGCGGAAAAAAAATGTAAAAGAAGTGTGCAAAAAACGCAGCGTAACGGGGAAAGGGCGGCCGTAAAGTCGCTTGGAGGCAGCCACAGCGAATATTACACGAAATTACTCATCAGCAACACGAATGGCGCAAACTCGCATTTGGTGTGATGAAACATTTCGGTTTTGCAGCGCAAATCAGTAAAAGATGAGCACACAAGCCAGCAAATTAAGTGAAATGAAGAAGCGCCTGGACAAAAGAACTGCGCGACGTACTATATATATGTATGTCGGACAAAGTGCTGGCGGTAAAAGTTTGCCAAATGAGAAGCATACAGACAGACGCAATGACATATTTACAAAAAGATGCAGAATTGAACTGACAACTGTGTTGAGCAAATGGTCGGTGTTAAGAAAAAACTTTGTTGGTGCAACAGAATACAAGACCATGAAATGAATGGATTAAACGTGGACAGCAAACTTTGCTTGGCATATTCGAAAAAAGTACAAAAAGTAGAAAAAGCGAAATCAGTTGAAATGCGAAAGTGTAGTTCTCAATGCATTTTACTTACAAAGTCTGTTAAACGTGGCGAAAATGAAGATCATTACATCGGCTGTGGCAAATGTGAAGCGAAGCAGAAGTGCAGAACATAAAACTTTGACGTCAAGGACACGATTGCCAAGCACGATTACTGCGAACTCGCGGAAAGTACATACATGCAAACTATAACGGCAAAAAGTGCGCAAAGCAAAATCTTATTTAACTGGAGAAGGCAAATAATCGCGAGATAAGCTGTATGCAGCACGTGGAAAACTTTCGCGCAACAAGAGGTGTAAATGAAGCAGGTGTGGCATGGAAATAGGCAGCTGTGTTGCAGGCGTTGAAATTGCGCTGTTGTGAATTGTATACAAGTTGCATGCATCATTTGTCATAGCCGTAAATCTAACCAAGAAAATGTTTGCAATATGAGCTCGATTTCTTTAGAAAAATAAAACGGTTTCTTGCGACTCCAACGCCGGTTTCGATGATATGCAACTATGATTGCGTAGGTGTAAGTTTTATATAAGTAAAAGTCGAATATACATATTTTGTAATCTCCTTCAGAAAATAGAGTCATGTGTAGAAGTTCAGGCAAGTGAGGAAAGTTCTCTTATCCTCATTGGGAGTGGCCGGAAATGATTCTTTTAAATATGGCTGAAGCAGCTCACGACTTCCGGTCTTAGACCAAGTATTCTCTGGGCAGCCAAAAAACATACCTTTGAGGCAAGATAAAGTGGAAGACGAAATATTCCTAATGAGGGTTGAGCGCTGGGTAAATATGAGCGCCACGTAAAAAAAATGAGCGCCAAAAATACCTCCCATGGAGGGAAGAAAACAGCTTTGCTGTTGTAAACTCGATAAACATTTATCAATTTTGAAATACGTTTCAGTATTTAGAAAATATGAGGCCATATTATTCATCATGAGAACTAAGGAAAGCTTTAGACCGATTTTATCTAAGTTGGAAGCCAAACATTTTTTAGCTGTCTATCATTTTTGCCATTTAGATAAATTGTTTTATACAGGGTGTACACTGAGAGGTGTTTCACTAATACGCATTGCTGTAAGCAAGCTTAGCTTGCGGTAAACAGTCTTGGGCAGGTTACAGTGACCACAATCTTATTACCGGCACAAAGCTTTCTGTTAAGGTCTTAAAGTCAACGAAAAAACTTGTATTATGTGAATTGTCCATCTACCCCTATTATTGGCGATAACATTGAAAAAGTTATGATCTCTTTATACCCTTTTGTCATTCGAAAGAACATTCTTTGGTATTTATCTTTTGAAGACGATCTCTTTCAAATATTGGCCGCGGCTATGTTTCAGATGGTCTGTTCAATTTTCGATGACTCTTCGAGCATTTTGACTGGTAGCTGCGAATGACATGTGTGATGTTTGGAAAACCACGACCTGAATCGAAGCAGGATTCTGCGCATGGACTGGATATCAGTCGATCTTGGTGGCCAATCGACCGGCTCAAAGCGTGAAATTATCTGCCAAGGTGTACTCTCAATAAATCCATTGATTATTGATATGTGTGGGAAAGGGCGCTGTCTTCTTCAAACCAAATGTCACGAGTTCCACTTTCTGATATCAAATAGTCAGTTATCATGGCGCGATAACGATCGCCATTGACGGTTACTTTCTCACTGGCAGCACTTTTGAAGAAATATGGATCGATGATTCCACCTTTGTTTTTTTCGGGATGAATAGGCAGCTCTTGATTCTCTGTAGGTTGCTCTTCGTGCCAAATGCGGAAATTTTGTTTGTTTACTTACCCATTGGGGTAAAAATGGGCTGAACAAAATTTGGCTCGAAAACTTCGGATCTTCTTGGAATTTTTCTAGAGCCCAAAGTTGTTCAATACATTCTCCACAGTCTTCTTGTATACACTTACGAGGTATGACAATTAGGTAATGAGACTGATTCCATAAAAACCGTATATTTGAAAACCATGCTACGACTCTGTCATCCCCTTCAAAGTAATACCCTTGGGCAGCTATACAGCGATTCCAGCGCGTTTTCCATTCTTCGTAACATTTCTGGAACGCTTCGACTGGGATGTCCGCGAGTACCCTCGTCACGGCCGCCTGGATGCGCGTAATCGACTCAAAATGGGTTCCTTTGACCACCGATTTTGTTTTAGGAAACACAAAAAGTCACAAGGTGACATGTCGGGCGAATAAGGCGGCTGTTGCAACACGGTAATCCCCTTAGAGACCAAATACTGGGACACGCTGAGGGCGGTATGGCACGGCGCGTTGTCGTGATGAAGGATCCAGTTACGAGCGATGTCTGGGCGCACCTTGTTGACTCGTTCTCGTTTTTTCGGCGATCTAACCCCGTTTGGATCGGTGAGTACCCGTTCTCGAAAACTTTCGAGTACTTAGCAATAGTAGACTTGATGCACAGTTTTCCTCGGCTGGACGACTTCTTTGTGAGACCTCGACTGGTCTCCCACTCCGCGTCTCGTCTTCCATCTGACAATAGTAGATTTGATGCTCAGTTTTCCCCGGTGGAAGAAGTCGTTCTTTGTGAGACCTCGACTGGTCTCCCACTCCGCGCCTCGTTTTTTACGCCGCTCCTTAAACTCTTTGTGCCACCGAAATACCTGGGCACGATTAAGAGCACTATCCCATATACTCTTACAATTTTAGCGTACGTTTCCGAAGCTGTTTCGCCCAATCTGACGCAAAATTTTATCGCGACGCGTTGCTCTTGATTTCGTTTTTCCATTTTCGCGACGAGCACTACAAACCCACGTCTACACAACTTGATGCAGCAGGCGAACTAAACAAGCTACAGCGATGTATGTACGTATACCGAGAGGGGAGGGATGCCGAAAAAAGAAAAAGGGAATTTCAAGATCACAGGTTTTCCACAAGCGCGGCAATAAAATCAGTCTCATTACTTAATTGTTAAATCTCGTAGCTCTCAGCGTAACCTTACATTGACCGAATTTATTTTATGGCCCTATTTTGGACCTGAATTCCTTCTTACCTAAAAGTAAAAATACTGTTGTTTTGACAACTATTCTTACTGCTCCAAAGGATTTTGTTGTACACCTAATGTACTAAATGATGCAGCTTTTAAAAAGTTAAACAGTCTTGGACATTCTTGGTTTTGTTCATTACGAATCCGACAGCTCATAAGAAGACTGGCACAGAAATTTCCTACTGTTCCCAATAATACACAACAACACCACCTATCAGTCACCACATTAGAGTGATTAAAATTCACCTGTAAAATAGTTTTGTAAAGTAATGTCAAGGTATCCAAAAGAACTCTAAGTATTTTACCAAAAAGGCACTAATATACATACATATACTGGAAGTTCCTGGAAAAAGTAAATGACGAACCATACTTAACATCTTGTTAAAATTGACGCAGGTGGAATTTTTGTTTCTTTCCTCACCCCTCTTCCACGCTTTTCAATTACCAAACTTAAGTAGTGGACGAACTTAGAGCTTTTCGCTGAACGCTTTTAAGTTGACGTTTCCATGCAAATATTTGCAATTTTAATAAGCTCCGTAGTAAGTCAGTTTGTCAGTTCGTCATCTCGTTATGATTTAGTTAGCAACAAATGACAAGGAGAAACCGTTATTTAGAAATAGTTCCAGCACTTATTTTCTTTCTCTTCTTCTGAGAAGTTGGTCGTGGGTTTCAGGTTGCTGAGGCAATGAAACTTTCTTTAGCTTTCTACTTTCTGCAAATAATAGCATTTTCGTCTGTTGGCAAACTACTGTTTTCCGTTCCGTTATTTTTCGACCCCTTTTTGTTTTCTCTTGCGCTTAAGTCTTCTATTTGCACTGCAACTACATCTTAATGCGCCGGTGTGTAAACGAAATCAGTTCAAGTGCATCCACTTAAAATGCTAAGACTTATGAAGCAAGGGGTGAAAAACAACAAAGCGCAGTATGTACGGCAGGTAGTATGTAGAGTGACGTGCGCAGAGCTGGTTTGCACATTGGCTTTACGTTTTGAAGATTTTGTTTTATGCGGTGCTTTTTCACCGGCAAGCAACCAATTTCACCGGTTGGTAGTTTGCTCGAAGCTCTTATGAGCTTTTATTTTCTAGCAGCAGAATAAAGTGGAACGCTTGTGGCGAAGGAAATTTTGAGAATAATTGATTTGGAGGGTACACAATGTGGTAATTTCAATTAGAAAGAAGAGCTTCTTCTAGAAATTCTTGAAAAAATCCATGAGTTTATCCTAAGTTTTGATTATGATTGATCAATTTAAAATAGCTTAAGCCTAACTCTGATAAGTAATTTTGTGGTACAACTAATATATGTAAATGATGTTAAAGTGTTCCTTATGGATAACCTTTCTTTAAGTAGCTTTTAAAGAAGCTGATAGGTCCTTAACATTTTATGCGAGCCGTCCATCTACTGCTGTTGATGACGATAAAATCGCCAATATGGTCGGCTGGATACTGGGGAATGCAGATGAAGAACCTCCACATTTGTCAGAGCACTGCACTCCGAACTACGACAGGATACCTCCTGATGTCTCCCATTTAACATCTACATACTCCCAGCTAAGGAGCATAGTGAACTGCACTCCAGGCAGTTTCTACTGGGATGTTTTCGTAGAAATCACCCCTGCCGTAACCTGCCTGAAGCGGAACCGCCTCCTAGGAACATCAAGAGGTCTTTCCTCCATTACGTCGACGACATTGAGCAATACGCTGACCGGACTTCAGACGCCACTAATTTCCGATAAGCATCCGCCATTCACAGTGGAGACATAAACCCATTCACTGACTCCTTTCCAGTGAATGGGGTTTTTTGAGTCAAACCATCACCCATTGCAGGCGAAGAGCTTGAGTTGCCGCGAGAAACAAGAGTGACCCTTGCGCAGCTTCGTTCTGAATATTGTAGCAGGCTAAACTCGTACTTATCCAGAATAGACGCCGATATTTCCAACATATGTCTTGCGTGCAATGATTCTCCGCATGACACTGGCCACCTGTTTGCATGCCCCACCAACCCCACTCATCTGACACCCTCTTCCCTTTGGTTCGACCCCATCGATAGGGCACGTTTCTTGGCCCTCCCGTTAGATGACGTCGACGACAACCTAGATAATCCTTATCATCCTAACGGGGATTGGATATCCGTTAGAACAACAACAATAATTATTCTTATAAATCGACTCAGCATGTTTTGGTACAAGTTTTGGTTATAAAGGTCGTCACAAACTGAATCCGAGTAGAAGTCGCAAAAGTGACGCTTAACAGCATAATTGAGGCCCTCTCATTTAACAAACGAATCATTAGTGGTGAGAAAATGTGTGTTTATGAATATGACAACGTCAGTCCGGGTCAAATTTGATCGGATGGTACGACTAACTAAATTGCTTTCCTAATAATGTCAACGTCAGTCCGGGTCAAATTTGATCGGATGGTACGATTAACTAAATTGCTTTCCTAATAATGTCTTGGTCATAAATACCCATATATCAATATGCAATCATATTTAAAAATTCAATAAAGCAAAAATAAATCTTCAAAACCGTTGTATAAAGTTTACAGTCACGAAGAAGAAACATTAAAAAAAAATATCTACGCCTTCCGCATGTACTAACGCGTTATTATTTTTTAATTCCTCAGTGACTTAAACTTGTCGCATTTCTGATTTCCTGCTGCTTTTATCATTTCACTTAAAATTACATTTGTCTGTAGTTTAATTGCATTTATGTGGGTGTGTGTGCGTGTAATTGTAACATCGTCAAGTTAGACCCCAGAGGCATGACAAATGGAAACATACGTCTCCATAGACGACTGTCTGTGTATGTGTGTATGCTCGCTGGCACAGCAAAGTGTTAAAGTGTAAATGATACTCAGTCACATTACTGTCAAGTAATATCCATTTATTTAACTTTTATTTCATGTTTTTCCTGGCGGCTCACCAAAACACAAAAAAAAACAACTAAAATAAAAACTGTGAGCATTACACCTCAAGCAAAATGTGCGCTCTAATGTGTTGCTGTTGGTGTTAGTGTGTGTGTTTGTGCTTTCCGCTTTCATATTCCTTAGCAGACTTTTTAATTCATGCTTGAGTGCGAGGCAAAGGCTGAAAATAATTAAGAAAAAAATGTTTGCATAGAGAAGCTGGCGAAAATGAAATGCGACTGCAAAGAAAACTAATTAAATGCCAGTGAACAATAAAATATATAGTGCGAAAGAACGCTAGAGAGAGTGAAAGGTGGAGTGAGGCAATGACAGATTGGTTGAAAGTGGTTGTTATGAACAGAAATTGCATGTTATTAATTTCTAAGGAATTTTAAATTTTACTACTGCTGCTGCAGAAGTTCTAAACAGTAGACAGTTAAAAGTTTTGCAGCATTTTTAATGTTTTTTTTTAATACTGATTGGATTTTTAATTGAAAATTTTGTGGAAAGTATGGTATTTTTTCTAGAAACCATTTCAGAAACTTTTGATGGCTTTGAAAATATATTTTTACTATGTGTAGTTAATTTTTGAACTTTATTAAGATATCACGCAGGTTCAATGATTTGCATTGTATAGATTCAATTAAGTTTTTGAAAATTGGCGGCTAGTGAGAGTGAAGATTTGATTTTACCTATTTTTGGCACAAGTGTACTTCCTGTTCCGGTAAAGAGTTTCTCTGAATTTCATTAATATATCTGACAGATTAACATGTATTTTTCATAAACAATAAGCTACTACAATGAGATCCATAAATATGCTATCAAAGGACTTGCAGTGTTACAGTGCGGATTTTAACTATTTTTAATGTGAGATGGTACTACGAGTACATATAACTGGTAACTATAAGACTTTAAGACACTATTTGTCTAAAGTTTTATTCCGATTAGTTTTTGATTTATGTGCTATGAGTTGAAATAATCAATCGAAATTCAAAATTTTGTTTCACGTTGCGACAAAAAGCACATGGAAATTCTAATTAATTTTAATTAAACTCCCCAGGTAAATGATATTTATAAAAAAAGTACTTTGATAAGTTGGTGGAAACGTACTCAATTACAACTTCAACTTTGTGTGCAGAATCGTTGCGAATATTGGAAAAGGCTTACGGTGATTCAGGCGAGACAAGCCTACGAGTGGTACAAAGCCTTCAAAGATGGTGGAGAGATCGTTGAAGACATTACTCTTTCTGGACGACTTTCGATCTCTTCCACTTATTAAGAATGCTGCTCGAAAACAGTCAGACAAATGTTAGAATGACGCCAAGAACGGCGAGTCCGTTTGAAAGATATTTTGTGATTATTTTGGGTATGAAACACGTTTTTACTCGAATCGCCCCCGTAAAGCTGATTTTTTTTTTCAAAAAGAGCTACAATTTTGACCGAATTCCAAGCCAAATACGCAATGAATACCATCGATCAACCTCCGTATTCACCATGTTTGGTTCTATGTAATGTTTTCTTCTTCCCCAAACTGAAATTCGCGCTCTGTGGAACCCGTTTTTAGTCGATCGAAGAGATAAAATAAAATACGCTGAAGGAGCTGGAAGCCATCCCAAAAAGTGCTGTTGAAAAGTGTTTTGAGGACTGCACAAAAGTATATTACTTGATTATTTATTATTATTATTATTAGAATAAAGGATTTGTCCCGGTTTTATACCAATACCTATCAAGCATTTCCATACCATCTCTACTGTCAAATTTAAAGCATTTGAGGTGTTTTTAGTAAGTTATCTCATCTACAACATTTTTTTAAAATAACCGTTGTTTGATGAGTAGGCAAGGTTATCTTCAGATTTTTACAAGGTCGATCCCAACGCGGATCTCACTTGGAGAGCTTACTATGTTGTAGTACGTAGAAACTTCTATCCTATCACCTATCCCTAACGCAAATTTGACGACTGTAAAACTACCGAGATGCTTTAGCCTCGGTCATGAAAAGACTGGACAATCTAGCAGAAAGTGCCTAGATGCTTCCACTTCATCCCCCTACATAAAAAAATGTATAGGAAAGTGTTAGAAAGGCTTAGCAAGTTTGTTTCTATAAATATACATAGTAGTTTGTGAGATATGTACATTGAAGTTTAGAACCACAGATGCTGACCTGTACTAACCAACAGTTTTGTATCTTCATTTGGGACTTAGTTATATTTCTCCGCCTTTATAGTATCATTAAGAAGTCCTTCTTTGACTATTTTGACGGCATCGAACAGAACTCCGACCTGACTTCGGACGCAGAAAACCTTTGACAAGCACTGACCGCCATTCACAGTAGAGCAATCAACACCCTTTCCAACTCTTTCTCAGTAAATGGTGTACTCGAGCTCGAGTTGCCCTGAGTCTCCAGAGTAAACCCTTGCGCAACTTCGTTCTGGATCTGTAGCAGGTTACCCCTACTTATTTTTTTTATTGTCCCGGATATTCCAAATGTATGTCCAACATGTACATAATTTCGTCTATCTAGGAATCAGTATTAACACCAAAAACAATGTCAGCCTCGAAATCCATTGGAGAATAACTGTTGCCTGTACTTGTTATTCGGACTGAGTAGTCAGTTGAGAAGAAAAGTCCTCTCTCGCCGTGCAATGATCAAACCCAGTCGAAGCAGTATGTTTCATGAACCTACCGTCAGATGATTTCGATAATACCAACCTTCAGGGTCAGGTTACTCCCTAAGAGGAGACTAGATAACCGGTACAACAACAACAGCCTTTTTTAATTTCTTATTTCTTCAACTATGTGTATAACTGAATCTGAAAGCGTAACCGGCCAACGATTTGCGTACAAAAAATTGATTTTTATCGATCAACTTGTATGAGAGCTATATCCTATAATAATCGGATATCGACGGTGCTGACAACTAAGTAGTTTCTCATGGATAAAAGGTAGTTTGCGCTTATGTATACGACGGATGGATGGGACTAAATCGACTCAGCTCGTTAAGCTGATCATTTATATATTATATGTATTTTTTTTAGGTCTCCGACGTTTTCTTCTGCGTGTTATAAATTTCGTGGCAAACGTAATACATACTGTTCAGGCTATAATAATATATTGCGAAAACCTTTTCTATTTTTGCAACAACACGTTTCGTGCTATTTATTAAATTAACTTCCGTACAAGCCGCGCAACCAAATTAGAATTGAGGTTATTCAACTCAAATCTCATTTTAGCCGTAAGAATTCACACCCACACGCATACACAATTCACCTACATATACATATGCTTAGCGATGTATGTGTGTGTGCGTAATCACAAATTTACACGCAAATTGAATAAATTTCCGCATCAATAATTTTTTGCACATCCACCTCTCCACCCAGCTATCCATCGTTGCAATCTATACATGTGTTTTCTTTTACTCTTTGCAGATATTTTCATTTCGGACGTGCTCGAAAACGCTAGCAACGCCAATGACAACAAACACGGCCAATATGAACTGGCAGTGAAGAAGAAGAAAGTGAAAATACCCAACGACAAAAACCATATCAATTGTTGTTGTTGTACGTGTACATAATAGTGTTAATATTTGTATTAGTGTGCGGGTGTTTATGTGTATGTGTGTCATTTGCTAAGCAGCTACAGTTTGTACAGCATCTTCCATTTTGTAGCTAGTCAACGCTGACTGATTTTTCATTTGCCTCAATGTCGTTTTTTGCAGACACACACACACACACAGACTTGCTGTCATTCGTGTATTTCCGTGCGGGTAAGTGCAGTACGTGATTATATTTCTAGCTTATAAGTTGAAAGCGAAAGGAAAAAGTGACTTGCAGCAGGAATATTTGCTGGCGCTCATAGAGACTTATGAATGAATTTAGAGAGACAAGTGGAAGAGCTGGCATTTTAATGACCCATTTTCCGCATGTAACCCGTTTTTTGCGCTTAGCACTCATATAAGTGCATAAGTAATCACACAACACCGACACACTCACCCACACATGCATTCAAAGTAATGGCAACGAAGTGTTTTATGGATTTGTGGTGTGCTGTTTGCGCAAATATACTTGCAAGGATAAACACCCAAAAGTATGCTACAAATTTGGTTCGCTTTTTATTTGTGTGAATAAGTGCCGGTGTATGTGTGTGTGTGGCACTGAAAAGCAAAGCAAGCAGCAAGCTGCGCGAAATCATAGCGTTAAATTTGAAGCTGTTTGTTTAGGTTATTGGAAAATAGAAAAAATGACAATCGAAAAAATCAGTTGATTGAAAAATATTTATATTTGTTCTTTTTAGAGTATTATAGTGTTCAATAATAATTTTCTGTGTTTTTTTTTTTTTTCTAAACACTCATATGTTTCTTTGAGAAAATGCCAGTACTTCAAGGATCACCAAATATTTCCATGCACTTAGAGCTACCAAAGTTGAGTCGCTCAAGTTTTATACCTTCAACAGGGTATACCATATTATTTTTGTAATGACACTGTAATTTATTTGAAATATCTTGCGAATTTTATACATATGTATTCTATTCTTTCTAAGAAGTTTTTAATTTGTCGAAATATTTGATTTCGGGCCATTAGAGCATAGAGACTCATGGATCAAAATAAGCCTCTTATATGGACAACTTTTTATCTGACGGGAAAGTTTCATCAAATTTTCGAAAATACCTTTTAACACAATTAAAGCTTATTTAACGTTTGAAAAATAAGTATCTGATAATATTAAGGTCGAAAAATTGGCTCTGCCCAAAAATTGTTTTGGAGCTTAGGTGATGTTTCGAGATAGACTTCTCTTTAGCTGTACTTTTTCACTCATACCCGCCCAAATCTAAATTAATATATAATATATTAATACCAGGTAGTCCAATAAGTTTTGTCGTTTGATAAAAAAAAAAGTATGATTCAAAATACACTTTATTATTCAGTATAATCTCTCTGAACATTAATACACTTGCTCCAATCTGTGGATCCCTTCCTTGTAGTGAGAATCCGGAAGGTCTACAAAATATGCTTCAATAACGCAACGCATAAATTTTTTGATTTCTGGGAACAATTGGAAGTCGCTGGTGCCCAAACCTGGTGAATACGGTGCATGCTTCAACAATTCGAACTTTAATTCATGGATTTTAGTTATTGTCGAAATGCTTTTGTGACACGGTGCATTGTCGTGATGAAAAAGGATTTTTTCTTCTGCAAACTGGGTCTCTTTTCACGATTTTTTTTCTTCAACTGGTCCAATAGGCTGCAATAATATTCAGTTTGCAAGTAATCTTCAAACAAAATTACCCTCGCATCCCAAAAAAAAGATGTCATAACTTTCTTAGCCGATTTCCGGACACGAAATCGTTTTGAAGCCGAACAACTAAGTTCACACCACTCTTCAGCCTCTTGTTTTGATCCAAGATCATGGTCTCATCCATAATGATGAATGAGATGTGTAGAGCTTCTACTAAAACTCTCCCAGTCAATCGAAGATCTTCCAAAATCATATTCCGTATTTTGGCTATGATTTCTGGTGTTGATGCGCTTTTTGGATGCCCTTCACGTGGATCGTCGAATCGTCTTCAAGGCTTGTAAGACCACGTTTAAATTCAGCTATCCATGAATTTCATTTGGTGCTACACCTATCAAAAGTAAAAGTTTTATCACTGCACGATATTCAATTTTACATTGTAAAAAATACTGTGATGAGGCGACACTAAATGACTTGTAAACAAAGAATGAATTGAAATTTTGGGCTAGTAGCAACGCCCACTCTTATCGAACGACAAAACTTATTGAACAACTTGTTAGTTAGCTTCCTTGAGAGTGTGCTTGAATTGATAAGGACTACTTCTTTGTCTGGTCTTTGCCAGAGCCTATGTTGAAACAAACATAAAAATTAATAACATTGCCGTATTTTTGGAACGATGTTGTTGTTGTAGATAATACGATTTTTGCAATAAAAAAAATTGAGTAATATACATTATAGTGATTCCAAAAAAAAAAAATTTTTTTGTTTGGTACTCGGAAAAATAGGTTACTGACACCTCTAAGAAAGCCTCTCCACGCATGAGTTCTTAATTGTAACGGGAAGGTCCTCCTACATACAGTTTTTTATTTTTTCTTGTTATCAGATAGACATATCTTGTTCCTTAGATTTTGTAGAAAATTGAAGGCTCTACAAAAATGGTCTCCACGATTTTTTCGTAAACCCAATAATATAAAAGATATTAACGGTTGAAATTGGAAATTATATTTTTGAAATTATTATATTGAATATTATATATAATTTTTGCAATTATTTTTGGGAAAGTTTGTTTTTTCTTTTGAATTTTATAACACAATCAAAAAAATCTTTATGAATGATGATATGTAAATTTTATAAAAATTTGTCTTTTAAGTTGAAAGGCTTCCAATTTTTTTCGAAATTCGAATCCAATAATCTAAAAAGTAAAACAACAGGCCAATTAAAAAAGACATCGAACATTTCTTAGAATTAGCAATCTTTAACAGCAGTATTTTCTTTTTCCTTAAAATGCTAAAATAAAAAAAACAGAAACCCTTTCAAGCTGCTAAAGCGCCTTTGAGTACGACATGAACTAATTACTAGCTTTGGTTTTAAAAAAGCACAGAAAACTGGATTTTAATCTTTCCTTCATGCTCCCCTGCTGACTTATGTACTTTTCGTCTTTACAAAAGTGATTGAAGACATTTTCCCAATGCCTAACGAAATAAGAACTACGCATGGAATTATGTATTTACTACACGCAGATCTATACAAAAACATCAACAACAGCAAAACACACACATATACAGTCACATAGTTCACTAAGTTGCCTAGCAACAGCAATCAGATTTGAAGAACTCTCTGCGTTTTGCTTCGCCAGGCTTTGTTGCAAACGTTGGCATTATTATCTCATGTACATGTCGCTTTAGGTATGTGTGTGTGTGTGTGCACATGCGTAAGAAATGTACTATAATTTTTTCTGCTCATCTGACAAATGAATGAACGTGATTTTGATTTCCTTTGACTTTATTTACGCACATTTACAAACCAACATGCTCGAGTGGAAATATCTGTGCTTGCAGTGCCATTTCCGTTAGCTTTCTGAAAGTCGTAATTCAATGAGCCGTGAAAATGAAGGCTCATCGACACAGCTGGCTGGTTAGGACTGACTTCTTAAGTGCATGTAATGTGCAAAGAAATTGCGTAAATATGTTAGTATCTACTTTTTTAATGCTTTAAGGTAAATTCAGTAAATTTCCTGCACATAAATTATTTGAAATTCGAACCACCACGATGTGATATGTCTGACTGTTTTTGTAGTTTTGATCGAAATACGACGGAAAGGTTTATAGAAACCAACTCTTTAGTGTTACTGTTGATAAATGTGTAGGAAAATTTCATTATTTTAATTCTATTAAAAACCTAACCAAACTTTTAATATTTCCATAAAAAAGAAAAGGAGAAAGTTTACATAACCTGATGATCGGGTAAAATCCCCCGTTAATATTTATTTACTTCTTTAAATATAAATCTCTTTATGAGTGAATAGAACATATCGTTAGATATTATACTCTCTCATTTACTCTTCCATATAAATATAAGAAATTGGTATGCGAAAATGAACTAAATTGAAAGTTGGGGTTTGAAACTTAGTTAAAAGTTAGATAGGAATAAAATTTGGCAAAATCTGGAGCAAATTTCTAGGCTACAGTAAAACTACAAGGTCTGAAAGGCTCGATAGATAACTGTCATTGAATTAAAGTAAAGGTATAAAATGATCCAACCAGCTCTCTGGTCGCTTTCCTATCGAATATTAAACATGTGCAGTTTCATCAAGTGCATCACTTCCTCTCCTGATAGTCTTAAATCTTTCTCGATATCAGAGGGTAGAGCTTGTGATACTTACTATATCCACTCTACGTTGTTTCCTGTGTCTGAAAACGTTTGTTTGGAGCTATGGATATTCCGTAGAACTAAACAGTCTATTAATCGGTCTATCCTGTTCCTGCAAAAAGAGTCGGTAGTTTGGATTCCTTACACTTGCAAAAATTGCACTTTGCTTGATAAATATATATCTTGGGCAACAAAACTGCTGTGACCAGTGCAATATGGTGGAGTTCTCTCTCCGCTTCTATGGATCGCGGTCGTTAACGACTTGCTTAAAAACTTGAAGATCGTGGCTGCAGGGCCAATGCGTATGTGGAGGATGTAGCGCTAATGGGCAAAGGAAAGTTTCAAAGTTTACGCATTGACTAAGTTACCCCAACTTGGCGTCATAAAGAATTGGACAGTCGTAAACGGTCTCGCCTTCAACCCAAGTAAAACCGAGATAGTTTTATTCAGACATTCGTCTGCAACCAGCGGATACAGTGAAATATCTTGGGCTCATCCTGCATAGGAAGCTTTCATGGAAGTCGAATATCGAAGAGAGAGAAATAAAGGCATCGATTGCTTTGTATTGCTGTAGAGGAGTCATTGGCAAAATGTGGGGTCTCTCATTGAAAGTGCTTCTCTAGCCCAACGACATCCTAAAGAAGCCGATTATGTTCTATATAGTCTTTATGTAGTTGAGAACTCTAGAAAATACCAAACTCACGAAAAAAACTCGAAAGCGTTAAACGGACGGCGCTCATTAACATGTCATCCTGCACATATTGCCTGTGGGCATCGCCGGAAGGTGTATGGTTGCGAAAGTTGGCAGCAGACTCAGAGAGTCTGGTTTCCTAAAATTATATGGATCTGAGCACTCGGAAATCCCCACTCACGTTGACTTCATACAGGATTACTTGGACCATGGACTCGCTAAACGGAACTCTGGTGGTTCCTTCTCTACCCACATACCGGCGAAGGAGTTGTGGGTGGGAAGAAGCCAGGACCTCTCTATCCACTCCAGTTTCAGACTTCCTCACTGTTGAAGTGTCTTTCAGGTTGCAGCCATTAAGGTAGCAGTTGATTTACTGCTCCGGAATACAGCCTCCTTAATAGATTTGACCATTCACTCTAATAGCAGAGATTAAGACTTAAGCACTGGGGAGCGCTTATTTTCAGACATCCTACGGATGAGTCAAAGCTTGGGGGAATGTTGGTGGAGGGGTCTACTGTCAGGAGCTCTCTACCAATTCCAGTTTCAGACTTCCTGACTATTGCAGTGTCTTCTGGGCCGAGGTTGTAGCCACAAAGGTAGCAGCTTCCTTCATAGATGTCACTATCCACTCTGATAGTCAAGACTTAAGACCTTGGGAGCCTATACCTTTAGACATCCCACGAAATGGAAATTTAATGCCTGCGAAAACTGAAAAGTTTCCAGTTAAAAGTCCTGCACACATTAAGACGTGGGTCTTGCAGGAAACGAAGAGCTGTCTAGATTTCTTCCAACTGTCTCTGTCTCTGGGCCAGAAAGATGTTGTAGTAAATCACAAGCAGCCAACGGAGCTTCCTAACCGTTCCCGTTCCGCAGTTATTAAGACTGAAGTATCGGTCCTACTAAGCTCACCATCCTTACATCTTCCTGCAATACCACAGTGTCTAGGTACTCAAATCAGTCTGTTCCTAAAATAGCTGTATACTAGAGACAGGAGAGGGTTGTAAATATCACTTCACTACTCTTGAGGAGAGCTGCAGACGTGGATAGTCACCAGAGCAGCAGAACTCTGGAAGAGTAAATCTGCAGCTATTTAATGGCAGCCAAATCAGTTTGGAAGACGCTACAGTGCTGAGGAAGCCTACATCTGGAGCTAATGGAAAGTCTCAGACACCAACCCTCACGCAACTCTTAGTTTACCCTATATTTTAAGGAAACCTGCTGAATGGTAAAATTACGAAAGAGTTTTAATTCTACCTTGCTTATCACGTAAATAATAGCTGCTAAATAATGCTCCAAATTAATCATAGAAAATTGTGGCTTTCTGTGATACATAATTAAATTAGCTTTCTAAAAGAATGATGGCGCGAAATTTTCAATTGCGAGCGTTGATATGACATATCTGCTGACACGTAGCTCCTATTATATAATTTACGTATGCGCATTGTGCGTTGCGTAGGTGTAAGACGGCGTCATCCATGTGCCATATCCTTTTCAGCGTTTTAATAAATTAACGTCGTCATAACGTGTGTGCGGCAAGTGAAAGTGGTGGCACACATTGCTAACCCGCAAATAAAGAAAAACAAAACGGAATGTCTTCATTAAGAACACATTTTCGCACGCATTCATTTCAATTAAGCGAAATGCGTACGGCCAATTCCGGAAAGTGTGCCATAATAAATATACCAAAAAGAAAAACGCAAAGCTGTAGGCATAAAGTCAAAGGATATGTGGGCCAAAAGGCAGCGTAACTTAAGCGCTTGCCAGCGGATATGTTTACAGGTACACACACACACACACACGCACGCATAGAAAACCTACGCAGAAGCCAACGATCCCAAAGGTCACTGCTATAAAAGTGGCCCACATCACAGCCACATACAAAACGCCGTGCATACATTTAGGCGCTTTAGACGGAAAAAGTCGGCTTGTAAGCTTCGTCGGTTTAGCTGAAAGCTAAATGGCAGCGGGCAGTTTGCGTTCGGCGGAGCTGCCGTACCTGTCGCCACGGACAAAAGCCACACACGCTGAATGTGTTACGTTGCGGCCGACAACGGTATACGCCATTGGGGAGCCTAAAAGTCGGCAACAAAAAATAGTAAAGCTAGCAACTTTTAGCATTGTTGTTGTTGTTACCTGGCGTCATTACCGCCCACACAGTGTGTAGTGCTTTACGCTGCATACACTATTGTGTTATTGTTGTTGTTATTGTGTTTGAGCCAAAATAGCAGCAGGTTGCGGGTGTAAGCCGCGCAAAGTCAAAACGGATTGTGTAAGCGGTTTTGTTACATTCGGAAAAACTGTGTTTGGTTTGGGTTTTTGTTTTTTCTTGTTGTTTTTGTTTTGGCAAACTGCTTTTGTTGTGCTTTCTATTTGCTTTGCTGCCAGTTTTGTACTATTGCTGTTTGTTGTTGTCTGTGTGTATTAACGCTTATGATCTGGCTTTGCTGTTGTCTTGCTATTGTTGTTGTAGCGCTTTCGCAAATTAATGGTATACACATGTGACTTTTGTATGCGCACACAGCATACAATGGCACAAACATACACACTCACTTACCCATATATGTACAGTGTATATTATACACAGATATATTATATGAACAATCATACCGCTGCTTCGATGTGTGTGTATTAATTCACACGCATGTTATGTTACATTATACAACACACAGAAAGCAAGCGTACATTTGTCTATGGCGAAAAAAACTGAAAGTGTTTAAGTTGTAGAAAAACTGTTAGTCTGGCGGGGTAAAGGCGTCGGCAGCTTACATAAAGCCAGCAAAGTGGTAGGCGGCTGCGAATGAATGGCGAATGGCAAGCGTTGTAGAGGAAATGCGAATAATGGAATAAAAATGAAAAATGTAAACATTTTACCATTTTGCTTTGACTCTTAATGAGTGCGCAGCTTTTAAGCTTACGCTTATGCGCCTAAATTTATGCTCTTCTGTATGATGTTATGCGTGGGCATTGGGCTTGAGAGCTGCTCTAGTTGTACGCTGTGTGCATTTACTTACATTTTTAGACTTATTTGCATTTGTGGGGCATTTCTTAGAAAGTTGGTGTCAGAACTGGTTGTTAGATAAATAGTTGGCCTAATCGATTGTGTTGACATCAAATGTATAATATTCTATTTTTTTCAGAAAATATACATGAACGAAATTAAATTAACTGAACAAGCAGAGTTTTGAGCAACTTTATCTCAATTTTTTTGAAAACCATATATAAAACCCCATTAAAATATTTATTGATTTAAAATTGCATGGCAACTACAGACTGTGAAATAATGGTAACAATATTGTCTAATACTTTACTGCAATAATAAACTAATCATAATCAAGAAAACCCATGAAATTGATTTGGTTTCAAAATTCTGAATATACAGAAATTTATGAAAGGTGGCAACGCTGATTTTCAAATCTTTCAGTTTCAGTTAGTATTGCAGGGTTTCAAATTTTATTTTAGAGTTATAATAATAATTTCCGGACTGCTGGTAACTCTAAATATATTTTTGATTTGAGTGAATAAATTGAAATTTAATAAATTTTTAGTTTGTTTTTAAATGTATTAAAGATGGCATCCCTGACTTTCAAATCTTTTAGTTCGAATAGTATATAGAAATGCAAAGTTTATAGCTTTATTTTAAGTTTATAATAATTATTGCCAGGTATATGGCAACTCTTTGGTTATACTACTGTGCCGAAAAAATAAGGTAACATTGTATTTATTTTGAAAATTCTTTATTTATTCTTCCAAATCAATTTCATCTCCTTCAAAGTAATCCCCTCCCGATGCAATGCACTTATGCCAACGGATTTTCCAATCTTCGAAACACTGGTTGTAGAGCAAAGAATTTGTCTTAAATTTTGTTTACGGAATCAATTTTCTGCTGCGGATATGTTGAGGATAATGCAGAAAGCCATGGCTATGTCTAAAAAAATGTTTACAAGTGGTATAGTGACTTCCAAGCCGGCCGTGAACGTATCGAAGAAGAAGAGCGTTCAGCGCGACCATCAACCTCAACCGACAAAGCTCACGTTCAACAAATCAAAGATTTGGTGTTGAAAAACCGTCGACTAACAATTAGAGACCTTGCTGATGGAGTTGGCATATCGAAAGGTTCAGCCAATACCATTTTGAAGGATATTTTGGGCCTTAAGCGCGTCAAATCTCGACTGGTACCGAAAATATTGAATTTTTTGGAAAAAAGGCGTCACTTTGAAGTGTGTGAAACGATGCTTTCCGACTACCAGGGGGTCATGAAATGTATTGTAATTGGCGACGAGACTTGGATCTATGCTAACGACCCCGAAACAACCGATCAATCGAGCGAATACCGTGCCAAGAGAGAGCCGAGAACCAAAAAAAAAAAAAAAATCGCGCCAAAGTCGCTCAAAAATCAAAGTCATGTTGACTGTTTTCTTCGACTATCGTGGTGTTGTGCATTATGAATTCCTTCCAACCGGTCAAACAATCAACAAGGAATATTATTTGAACGTTATGCGTCGTTTGCTTAACGATATCCGCATAAAAAGGCCGGAATAGTGGAAAGACAATTCTTGGTTTTTACACCACGATAATGCACCATCCCATACTGCTCTCGTAATTCGTGATCATTTCGCTAAAAATACAACCCTTATCTTTCCGCAATTCCGTTTTCACCTGGCGCCATGCGACTTCTGGCTGTTCACCAAGCTCAAAAGACCGCTCCGGGGACATCGTTTTTATACGATAGAGGAGATTCAAGCCGCAGCGAAGACGGAATTGAGGCCATCCCGGAAAGTGACTACAACCAGTATTTCGAAGATTGGAAAATCCGTTGGCATAAGTGCTTTGAATCGGGAGGGGATTACTTTGAAGGGGATGAAACTGATTTGGAAGAATAAATAAAGAATTTTCAAAATAAATACAATGTCATCTTATTTTTTGGGCACAGTAGTATATATGGACTAGTCCCTCAGTTTTAAGATATCGTTTTGAAATTTTGCAAACGTCATTTTCTCTTCAAGAAGCTCGAAACTGCCGATATCGGACCATTATATATATGCCATATAAAATGAATGATCGGAATTAAATGCTTGCATGGGAAACTCCTCCTCATTTGACGATATATCTTCACGAAATTCGGTATCAGCTGCTGTTCATAGAAATAGTGTAATATCGGAAGAAATTGTTCAGATTGGCTCACTATAGCATATAGCTTCCATACAAACTGTGCACATAGTTACTAAAAGAAATGCAGCTGAGAAGGGTATATTAGCTTCGGTGCAGCCGAAGTTAACGTTTTTTCTTCTTTCTTATGACTACATCTAAACTGTATACATATTTCTTTCCTCATCATGAAAATCTTTGGAGAAGAATTACCCTTCTTAAGTTAACGTTTTTTCTTCTTTCTTATGACTACATCTAAACTGTATACATATTTCTTTCCTCATCATGAAAATCTTTGGAGAAGGGTAATTATATGGCATACTTGGATTTACCATTTGTCTGATTTTTTTTTAACGTTCTATAAGAAACCCTTCCTGAGGTCTAACTCTTATTGAACTTTTTAAGAAACTCTCCCAGAGGCCCATTTTTCAATTAACCACTCCTTCCGTCGCTTTTTGGCTGCCACATTTCAGCAGCGCACCCATACTTACCACACACATATGGCAAACACACTAAAATATTAACCACACATAAGTTTAATTGAAATGTCCCAGCGCCTGTGTCTATGCAAAACTACAACATTAAACATGCACAAAGGATAATCATAATTTGACGACTGGGAATCAAAGGTGCGCACACCAACACACGTACACATACACATGCGTATGGAGGCGGTGCGCATAGTGGTTGCATGTGGGCAAGCGGCGACCCACATATGAATTTGAGTAGAAGCCGAATGGATGGAAATGCAAAATAGATATGCTGCTAGGCGCGCTGGCGGTTATAATGGCGGCGGTGGTGGTGGTGTCTTTTATAATGCCACAACAATAATCCATATGAATGAGGGGGCGCCGTGGGGACAAGGACAGATTACCCAACGGCTATGAAAGCCTATTGAAATAGGGGAAATGGAAATGTGTAAAAGGATGCCTACAATGGCCACACACTCGATTTTGTCACGCATGATGGAGTAGAGGGATTAGCCTTAAAAGGCGTGTTGGTGGGGCGGTTTGCTGCTTTTTCTTTTGCCCGCCATTAGTTTATGGGCATAGGCGTAGGTTGGCGTAAAATCGCATGTATATCTATGTATGCGTGATTATGTATGCTTGCATGCATGTGTGTAGGCATTTCGCATGCTCACGGCCAACGCATGAATTTTAATGAATTTTATAGCAGTTCATCAGGCGCGCAGGCACGTACACATGCACGAGGCGTGTACTGTATGCACCCTATGTATGTATGTGTTTGTGGGTAGGGACTTGCCTGCGGGCTATACAAGGTGCACACTATAAAGCTTACATATATAACACAAAAATATATGTGCAAATCACTGCTTATATTGGCATATATATGTACATATGTATTTTTCTGATTACTCACACTTGTATCGATGGCTGCATGGCATATATACAAACATTCAGTCAACATCCTGTTAGTTTCGTAACGGTGTATCTATTTATCTTCTATATTACTACTTACTAACAAAAAGTTTCATTTATTTGCTCTGCGTTCATCCTTACTATTCAGTGTTTGTATAAAATTTAAAAGGTGTATATGTATGCATGTGTATATGCCCCAGCGTGAGTCTGGTTGCGGTCGTCCCCCTTCCATGCCTCTTACAATTTTTTAATTCACTTTCCATTTTAGATTCTACGCATTTGTAGTTTTTTGTTGTTGTTGCTGTTGTTGTAGTTACTATAGGTTTTGTAATTTCAGAAATAAATTAACGTGGGACTCGCTGGAGGCTTGTGCGCCCATGTTGTCCTATAAGTTTCACATGTGTGCTCAATTATAAATGTGCAATGCATGACTGCCCACATATATATACTTATTTGAGAAGCTAGGTGTGTGGGTGTGCGTGTAAGCACGTTTTAAATGAAGAGTTCACACTTTGGGAATTTGGCAAAAGTTATTGCAAAGTGCCACACAGTCTGGCATATAAACACATATAGTGACTATTACTTTATGGCAGTTGTATGGGCCTTTTTATGGGAGTTTATTGATTACTGGCTGTGTGGTTTTAGACCTGGAAAATCTACAATCGATCAGATTTTCGTCATTCACAAAATTTTGGAAAAGACCTGTGAAAGGAAGATCAACACACACTAACTCTTCGTCGATTTTAGAGTCGACTTCGATACAAGGTACAACCTCCATGCCGCTATGTCCGAACTTGGTGTCCTCGTAAAACTAAAATTAGCGTTGAGCAATACCAAGAGCTCCGTTAGGATTTCGGGAAGGACCTTATCGAATGTTGATAAAAAGGGAGTTTTCAAGATTGGGATCTTACGCATTTGAAGGCAAATACTGCAGTCGATGCTGCGAGATATACTCCAACATTGACATATTTTGTAGTTCTGTGAATCAAGAGACAGCGGCTGCGCTGGCAAGGTCATGTTGTCCAGATGGAAGATAATACACCAGCCTTGAAGGTTTTCTATTCGGTACCCGCCGGTGGTGGCAGAAGCGAAAAGAAGAAACACTACTAAAGAAGAAGAAGATATTGATTATTGAACTTAATTAAATTTAAGGCTCTGGTGTGGATACTTACCTTCTATTTTCGGTACCCAAAAGTGGATTTTCTCATATCCTGTACCAGATGCCAGCAATTTTGGTTGAATAACATCAATAATGAACACGTCCATCAAAGACGAGAACAAAGGTAAAAATAAAATTAAGGATCCCGAGATCTCGAGCTTGTCCGTTATACGAACAGCTGATTTTATCCCGTGTGAAAATATACTTGAGGCTGTGCCAAGCAAAGCAAAGACGGTCTCTGGAAATATGTTTGGTATTCTTAGTTTAGCTGTTGTTATAAGAACATTCACAAGATGTTTCAAACTTAGGTTGGGTTAGTTTACGTTAGTTTAGGTATACAGGTTGATATTCCTGGGCCTGCGAATAGTCGCTTTTCCGTTGCCATGTTGAGAGCTCCTAAGTATAGACTAGAATGACTGTGGCATGTCGGCAAAGTACCTTAATTCAGCCACAAGTTTTATGAGACGGATAAATTCACTTTCAGTTCGTGAAAGATATGAGAGCTGTGATGCTTCTATCTTAGTCTGGCGAAAGTAGAACAGAGGAGCAGAAGGTTTTGAATCCTCGACAGTTTGCAATCTTTCACTCTGCACTCAACCGCGATAACTGCCATCCTTGAGACGACGACAAAAAACGTTATTGGCAATATACAGCGCAATCGCCTGGCCGGTAATTAACTATGTCCGCCCAATTTGACCGCCTGAATGAATTCATTCCTGCATTCACCTTTTTGGAGCAAAGCCATCTCCACGGAACGTCAGGAGGACATTCCACCATTATGTTGACCGTCTAAAACAATAAACCTTTCAAATTCCGACAGGTACTGAACTATGAATGGAGTGCAAAAATCACCAATAGCAGAGGTGAGAAACAAGAGGTCGATTTGCCACTTAAAATCTGAATGACCTTTTCGCAACTTCGCTCTGGGTATAGTAGAGCAGGTTAAGCTTCTACTTATCCAAAATATATCTTGGCATTCAAAACCTATAACCTGCCTCTAATGTTTCCCTGCGAGACGGTAATCACCTCTTTGTACCAACTCAATAAACTCCTCTTACCTCGGAAACCGTCGAAACAGCTCATTTCTTGAGCCAACCGTTGAGTTTTCCATGACGTTTAACTTAATTAATCGCTTCCATTGATGCCTAGGACAAAGGAAGATTATAATCCGTACAACGAGCAAAGATGAATTGCCCAGGCCATATGAATGCTGCAAGGAGTTTTTGGGTTAATCAGCTTCCACAGAGTTAACGCAAGGTCCTGGCATAGTATCAATCGCAGTCAGTCTGTTGATATTTGAATGAGATTGCCGTGATCAGCTTTACAGTTCTGTACGATAGTTAGTTAAAATTAATAAAGAGGACAGTCCTTTACACGTCTTTAGCGAAAGTGTGTTCAATATCAGTATTGCGAGCTTATTAACAAAGTGACGGCACTCCAAAGCAGCAGTTTCACTACTGTCTGGATGGCAGCTACCTATTCCAGAAAGACACTGCAGTGTTCTGCAAACCAAATACTAGACTTGATGGAGAGGTCCTGCAAAATAATCCTTGGAAATTCTCACTGTGACTCGCTTCTAGTGTTAACGTTGAAATATATGTTTCCTTAACGTTACAACTTGATTGAAATAATTTACAAACACCCATATTTCCATTACATTAACCAAATTTGTAAAACTTGCAACACTGTTGTCGCGACGCACTTCACTCTTGATAGTAATCTAGCATAATTGCTTTAATCATCACTCAGTGTACTAAATACGACGAGTAGTGGAACTCTGCTGACATGCAATGACAGTGCCAAGCGCCAACTGCTCAAAGGAGCAAAGGAGCCAACCAGAAATTTGGCCCTCCTTTGAGCCATAAAGTACTGCAAATATGCAAAATAGTTTGATATCTCCACATATGCTGCGTCTAAAAATCAAATTAAGACTTTGCCATCATTTCAGCAAACACACAAACATATTCACATGTATGTAGTCTGTTTGTGTGCGGTGTTAGTGCGATGTTCGTAGTAATGAAATCAGTGAGTACTGCAACATAGTTGGTTGGTTGTTGGTGACAAAGGCAACGATGAGTTTTCAAAGGATTTGCAAAGAATTTGGCACAGCAATGCGGTATGGAACTCTAGTCGCGCGAACGCATCATGTCACTACCACATATGCGGTTTTCATTGCTCCTAAATGTGTGCTGCAAGTGCATTTGCGTGCGCCGCGTTGCGTGGGCGGTGGCAGTATGTGGTGCAGACTGATGATAGGGACTCGCATGTGGCTTGTCGTTGGTAAATATTTTGTTAATGTGTAGGTACAGTGGTGTTCACTGAAATAGATTTATATTTATTTGATAATTAGTTCTGGTCAAAATTGGGTGGACTATTGATTTTTTTATAAAATAACATGAAGTTTAGCCAAAAACTTCAAATTGAATGGGGAGGGCTTATTATCCTTCGAAAGCACGTTCTGTGGTCTCCTCGTTGAGTCCTATGACTGACGATTGGTACGCGTGATGTTTTGCTCCAAGGCCTTAAAAGGTCTAAAGGTGTGGTATCACTCGATCTTGGTGGCCAATTGACCGGCTCAAAAATGATTTCCTCACCGAAGTATTCTCTCAATAAATCCATTGATTGATGCGATGCGTGGGGAATGTCGCCGTCTTGTGGAAACCAAATGTCGCCAAGATCTCGAGCTTGAATTTCAAGTATCGAATAGTCAGTTTTCATGGCACGATAATGGTCGATATTCTCACCAGCATCATTTTTGTTTACAGCCGAGTTTACAACAGCCAATCGTTCTTCCTTTTCGCTGGTATTTCCAACGAAGCGGAAATCTTCCTCTTTCTTTACCTCTGCTTGTGTCGGTGGGTATTGCTCTAAATACTATTAGAGTTGGAATATCAGATACAGCTCTCGTTCCATCGAATGCGGTATTTCGCCGTTACGTAAAGGATCATAAATCTTCCATAGAACTTTTCTGTAGAAAACTCGTAATGTCGGCTCATTCGATGTTGTCATCGTCCATGCCTCTGCACCATATAGTAGGACGGGAGTGTTAGTGACTAAAGAGTTTGATTTTTGTCCGTCGAGAGGGGACTTTACTTCTCAATTACCTACTCAGTACAAAGTAGTACCTGTTGGCAAGATTCTGCGTTGGGTTTCGAGGCTGACATTGTTGTTGCTATAGATACTGGTTCCAAGATAGACGAAATTATCTACAACTTCGAAGTGACGTCTGTCAACCGTGACGTGGGTGTCTAGTCGCGAGTGCGAAGACTGTTTGTTTGATCACAGGAGATATTTCGTCTTGTCCTCGTTCACTGCAAGACCCATTTGCTTTGCTTCCATGTCCATGTCGAATTATTTTCTCTAGCAGCAGATTGAAGAAGTCGCACGATAGGGAATCGCCATCACTGAAACCTCGTTTGGTATCGAGCGGTTCAAATCCTGATTCTGACGGAGCTTTTGTCTTGCTCTACGTCAGTTACACAGCCGTATCAGTTTTGGGGGCATAACAAATTCAGACATAGCGGCATTAAGGCAGCTCCTTTTCGTTCTTTGAAATCGACGAAGATGTGGTGTGCGTTGATCCTCTTTTCAGAGGTATTTTTCAAGATTTGGCTCATGGTAAATATCTGGTCGGTTGTTGTTTTTCCAAGTCGAAGGCCACACTGATCAGGTCCAATCAGTTTGCTGACCGTGGGCTTAAGTCTTTCACACAATGCATTCGATAGAACTTTATATGCGACGTTGAGGTGGGGCCTCCCTTTTCGTGTATTGGGCGACAAGATGGTGGTCCGAGTCAACGTTAGGAGCTTGGAGCGTACGCACAGAGCGGATAGTCCTAACGAGGACATTAACCAGCTGGGTAGCGCCATTTTCTTAATTAAGGGACCGAACATTCCGGGTGCATGCCCTCACATCATAATCCGTAACACGTTTGCAGGGGTCGCCATCAAAAGGGGGATCGACCGAGGCTGTTTTTTCTTTTTCATTGGTAGGGTTTTTTACGTTGCGGGTTCGAAACCCAGCACACAAGGAGAGGATGTTTCGTCTTCTCACTTTAGCTCGCCTTAAATGGTTGTTTTTTTGGCTGCCAAGAGAATACTTGGTCTAAGACTGGAAGTGGTGGATATTCAATATATCCACCGGAAAAAAATACCAATAACTGCACCTATTCATATGTCCATCGTTGTTTCTGGCATGCTGTTAGTGTGTTTCCGATTTGCGGTTGCTTGTTAGCAGTTTTGCTGGCTATGTCATCATTATCCTGCGCATTCGTCGCTGCTTTTGCAGATTTCATATTTCACATATTCCAGGAGCATTTGGTGAGCTGATGACGCGACCGTACGCGTGCTGCTTACCAAATTCTGCTGCCGTCCTAAGTACTTACACACACACATACATATATTTGAGTGTACATGTATTACTTGCAATGTTTTTGTGTGTTTGAATGTGCGGCGCGGCTGTTAGCACACTTTGTAAGCGATAGCCGTCATTCCACATTTACACACACACATACACACCCAGCAACTGGTATGCATTTGTGCAGCGTCTAGCATACTTTTACTAGTTGCTTGAATGGTTGGCAAAAACAAATTGAGTGAGTGCACTTTCTGTGGCATTTTTGGAGCTTACGAGTTGATGGCATACATCGGATATGTTCTCAGCTGTTTACATAACATAACAGCATACAGCCACACACACACATACACAGGTCGAAGTAGGTATCGTTGCCGTCGCTGCTTGTTTGTTTGTTCGGCTGTGCGCTTGTTGATTGTTGATTTAAGCTATCAACTGTATGGGCGTTGTCATAGTAAACTGTTTTTGTACCCGCAGCTTTCCATTTTCCCAACTTTTTCGCCATTTCGCCTTCAATTTCATTTTGTTGGCGAAAATCTTCGATTTCTTTTTATTATTCTGCACATTTAGCGCAAACGATAAATGTTTTTGTTGCTTTTATTGCATTTTATTCGCACATTCGATTCGCCAAAGTGCAGAAAATTGTCTGCTCAGTGATGTCAACTTCAGCCATATATTACAGTGGTTGGCTGTCAAGCAGCGCTCTAATTTTGGGCGTTCTCTTTACGAGTTATGCGCCACAGAAGAATTGCTCCAATTTTCCTCTTGATTGGCGGCGCGCACAAAAACTTTTTCTAGCAGCGCATAATAAATAAAAAATATATATGTTTAATGCATGTCTATGTGTGTGTGATAATGTGTCGATGCATTGAAGTGACATCGGATTTATCCATTTTGTGCACAATTTTAATGTGTGTGTCTGGAAACTTTTCATATGTGGGTGGCCAAAAATTGGTCACATTCAAGTAATATTGGCACTTAAATTTCACAGGAAAGGAGGCTCCAAGCTAAGCTTATTGAAATGGTAGCTTTATATTTCTTATGGATAGTCCAAGGAGTTTGTTGGAAATGATGATGAATGAGAAAATCTCTTCAAAAGTTTTCAAAGACAGAGAGCTCAGCTCCTCATAACGGTTATCCAATTTACGTGTCACAGTTCTTGACATAATCACTATCGAGGAATATTTGAAGAATCCAATTTGCAAGCTTAATCTCTAATTCACTCTTTTAAGTTGAGGTTAGGCAACTATTATTCTTTCATAGTCACATCTAAACAATATTTATAAAAAGTGTTTCACAAGTTCAATAGTCTTTTATAAACCTTAACATAAAATGAGTTTCATAAGGTCAATAAAATTTGTTCATTGCAAAAATTAAATGGATGAATTCGTTGAAAAACGAAGATGCTATAATACAAATAAAACTAAGGGGTTAGGGGTAGTCAGAGGCACGAAGAAATTACAATTTTCAGTATTTTTTTTTTTGCCATTAAATCATGTTATTTTACAAAAGTAGTAATACGGCATTATTATAGAATGTGTTGACTTGAAGTCACGAGAATTTCAAAAAAAAAATTGATTTTCAAAGTTATAGTTGTTTGTGTTGACCCAGTTCCAAAAAAAGCTACTTGACAACCATAAGTGATTAGAGAGTCATCTAAAATCTATCGAACAAAAAAAAAAAAGTTCTATAAATAGATAATTCTGGGCCTGATCGAAGGATTTTATTTTTTTTTCAAAAATTTGCAAAATGGCTGCCTCAGGAAATTTTTTCTAAATTTTTGGAAAAAACCAACAGTTAATTGGTCTTAAAAACCGAAATTTTTGAAAAAAAAATCCTTCGATCAGGCCCGACTTTATTGTGTATTCTTAAAGCTGTATAAATTTCCTTAAAATCTTCTGAGCGATTTTCGAGTTACAGTTGTCACCAGTTCAAAAAACATAGTTTTGAGAAAAATGCTTTTAAAGTTTGCCTTTTTGCTCTGAAGTACCCGAGCTCTCTTTGTTATTTGTCGAATAACTCAAAAACTAATTATCGGATCAACGTGACATTTTCAGAGAATATTTTTAAGATATTACACTTAACGAAAATGCAAAGAAAAAAATAAATTTTTTGAAAATTCTAACTACCCCTAACTCCTTAAAAGAAAAAACAGGCGATATGAGGTCGATAAGTCGAGGGGAGTATTAAAAACAGCTTTTATTGATTTTCGAAAAAACTACATTTCCTACGCGAAAAAAATTCATTGCAAAGCTTGTAGGTAGTAAAAAAAGATCTATAACTTTTGTGATAACATTTTTCCTACATAACCTCAAAGCTTATTAGAAAAATAGTTATAAGTTTTTTATACTTATTTTCAAGAAAGAGTTTCTTTCACGAAGCTTGGGACTCAGTATTTGCCAAATATGTTGTGAAATAAGAATCAGCTTTATCAGACTGTTGCTTATGTGGTAGGTGTTCCATAAGTTTAACGTATTTTTCATAGAAACGTGACAACCCAACAGAGGTTATTAGTTTGTGGGATTACTCTTTAGGACTTTCATTTTGCTCAAAATAAATGCCTATGGTTCGCTGATGGTATGGGATTTTTAGGGTAGTTCTTATCTTAGCAAATTGTTTTGTATTCCTAATCTTTTATATTTCTACATTAGAGCGGGTCGATTTTTTTTCTATAAAACAGGTAAAAGGTTCTAGACATAATTCTGAACAACTTTACCTTAGAGACTATGGATCAAAAACCGATTTCAAGCCAGCGATTTTTAATGCGAAGTTTATGGGAGAAATGTGATATAGTAGTCCAATTTGATCTACGAACTATTTGTTTATATTTTATGAGTTCAAATGTGGTTTTATTCATATCTAGCCAAGTTCACAACCTTTTTTACATTTAGCCAAGTCCATAACCTTCATTTACATTTTGGGTCTTTGACTATATTTTTTACATTTTGAGGGAGCAATGACCTCTGTGTCTACATTTTATGATATCAAAGACCTTTTTGTATGGAATGCTTTAGTTCTAATCTTGGCAATATTTAGATTTTGAATCTACGACTCTCCTTGAAGATCATATTCCTTCTCATGTAAGAGGTTTTGATTCAAGTGTGGACAAATTCAGACGTAAGACCCATCGCTTATTACTAAAATTAAAATTTGTTTTTTAATTTTTTATTAAAATTCAAATATTCTGAATCTAATCTGATTCTCGATAAGTTTTAAAATATCACCCTTATAAGCCCTCACAAAAATATCTCTCTAGAAGTGGCTAAATTTGCCAGCTGGTGATCTTTTGACCTCCTCTTACACATATGCTCGCAAATAAAGCCTGCATTATGCGTTCACGGCGCCAAGGGAATGCACATATTCTGCTTCAATTGACCGCATTTGTTCTACTGAGCCATGCCTTTCGAGCAAAACGTATAGAGCCAACTTAAATTCTGTGAGCCACTATGGCATTTCCATCCATTTGTGTTGCCTGTCTGTCCGTGCGTTTGCCTTTCCATCGCAGTGTGCGTGCAGCAGGCACATTCCCATAGTCTGGATATTTAGTTCTACAGCTTTTGAGTAGAAAATCCGTTTGCATTGGCTGTAATTTCGCTTGAAAGGGGAAAATAGTCGGTGTAGAAGTTGTATTACTAAAGTACTAACTACTACTGTGAGTACTTTATTTATTCTTTGGCACCAACTACTACTGCGAAGCCTTTAACTCACACACTCACACATTATTTGTGGGCTTTAGAACAGCAAGGACATTTGGTGCCACTTTAATACGGCCATCTAACAACCTTATGTACTTATGTGTGTGTATGCATGTGTGTTTATATTTGCAGGTCTACAAAGCTCTCAAAGGCGGACCTGGTTTACTTACCGCTATTACATTATGTTTGCTTACACCGTACTTACTCGTTAACTTATTTTCCTTGGTCGCTTTGGCAGCGATTACTTAGCAAGCGACTTCTCATATGAACATATGGCTATGTATGTATGTCGCCGTATGTAATCGTGTGTGTGCTGGGACTTCATTTCATTTGTCCAAACATCGTCAGTCCCTGGTGTAACTGTGTTTTCCACACTTGCTTACTACTTCGGCTGACATTTGCGAGTGTGAAAAAGAAAATCGAAAACTGGCCTACTTTAAACGAAACTCATAAATGTATGTGTGTCGCAGTACTCTCTCAGAACTCATTTGGCCTACAGGAATGTTTTGAGTTTGTCCGTACACATTGGTGACCTAAAAGTCGCTTTGGAGGCTTCAACACTCGGTGAAAGCGTAAAATCTGCTTAGAAAAAGTCACATTTCTTGCGCTATTTGCAATCGCAATTCATCGTGGATATATGTATGTACATATGTATAAGTGTATGTGTGGAGCTCTCAGCAAATGTAAGTGTCAGGAAAATGCTTTAAAGCCGTCAACGTCGTGAGCCGAGAAGCTTGACTGGTATTGTACGAGTATGAAGTTTTTGCTTCGTCAACGAGATCGTTTTGTGTTTCTAATTTAGGCCACAGTGAAGTGGATATTCTTAAAGCGTGAAAGTAAAAGTGTTTCTTCATTTATTTTTACACATTACATGAGGTCATAAATGCCTTAGAGTAGCTATTATCACCCTTCTTTACGACATCCTTCAACTGGTGTCTAGAGTTGGGTTTCGTCTTTTGTCTTACCATTTTAAGGGCTTATTTGCTTCGAAGTATTTAGAAAGCTTGCAACGCGCAAACCAATAAATATTCATCAGAACTTTGAATTACAGCTGAGAACCTATTTTCAGGAAACATAAGAAGAAACTAAGAAACAGAAAAAGAAGATTGCTCAAGGGAAGGCCTTAGTAATATGGCGTTAGAAAGATAAGATTCTGTACTAATAAAACTTCTCAGATAGTTTTTCCATTGCTTAACTTAGAATTGTTTAAGCTCGTTTCAAAAATGAACACCCTTCTCATTGATCCCTTTGTTTGCACTTTATGAGGTCAATAAGCTTTTTGTTTACACTTTATGAGATCAATGATCATTTTGGTTGCATTTAATTAGTTCAATGACCCTTTGTTTACTTATGATGAGGTCAAACACTATTTTTTTAACTTTTAGTCAAGTTTGCAACCTTTACTAACATCTAGTCAAGTCCACAATCTTTGTTTACATTTGATTTGACTGATTGTTTACATTTTGTGGGGTCAATGACTGTTTTGTTTACATCTTATGACGTCAAGGACCTCTTTGTTTACATTTTGTGAGGTCACATACGATTATATTTACCTTTAGCCAAGTTCACAACCTCTGCTTACATTTAGCCCGGCCTATAACCTTTTTTATATTTGGGTTCTGTGACCCTATTGTTTAAATTTTATGAGGTTTTGCTTACTAATAGAAAGAAATAGTATTTCCATAAACTTGTTTCATGCTATTATATCCGAGAGCAATCCTTGACACAGCTCAGCTGATATTAGATTTCTCCTCAGTATGTTATTTTAGTTCGCAGTTATTGACATTTTGACTAATCAGAAATTTAGTATGCTATAAATTGGACCTAAGTCTTTATATTGCAATTATTTAACATCTTGTATACACCAATATATTACTTTAAATATTCAAAAAATTTGAAATACATTTTTAAATATCACTTAGTTTTCTTAATAGCATGTATTGTCTTATGAAGCTTAATCTCTTTTGTTCCCTTAAGTTAATCTGATAAAGATTTTCAAACGTTAAAAATATAATGGAGGAAGGTTAAAAGAAGCAGAATACATATAAAGAAAGAGTCTTTAATTGTATCAATGAATCGTTGAAGATGTTTCAGAAGTATTTCGGGAATCTACTTTGTCACGAAAACATGGATCGGAGTGGCACAAAATACTTAGTCAGGGTCATTAAGTTATGTAAAAATTTCCTCATGCGATATCTAACTCTGTTAATGACGATCACCTCGAAGAGGTCAAAGAAATAGTGCCTGAAAGTTATCGTGGTGACATAAGAGAGGTAGGATTTTTGGGTGAACTCGACACATTTTGGTTAATGTTTTGGGTATGAAGCGTGTCAATACTAGACTGGTTTAACATGTTGTCTGGCAAACCAACGTCGTTTTGCGGTCGCAAAAGTATAGTTGACAACCATAAAATCATCAAACGAATTATTACTGGTGACGAGAGAGTTTTGTATGAATTTCAAACTATGCAACAATCTAGGGAATGCTCATGCAAAAATTAGCCAAATAAAAAAGCCGAAATTCGGAGAAAACCCTGATAACCATTACGGCCGACGGTTAAATTAATGTATGGACATAGGTTAGGTTAGGTTAGTCTGGTAGCTCATGAGCTAGCAGCTTTAGGAGCAGATGTTGTTTATAAAAGTAGTCATTGTTCATAATGCCAGCGTATATTTCAATAGACTTGACTATCGCCTTCTCTTTCAAGGTTTCCTACCATGAGAATTGTATATATGTATGGAAAATTAGATCAAATTTTAAGCCTATTTTGAAGGTGATAATAAAGATTTGTATTAAAATACGCGTAAATGTAATTCTCCCAGTCCGGGTCATTATTGAACGGATGTAATATGAAATTAGTGTGACAGGCAAGTGTTGATGAACATTTTTAATTTTGATTTGAAATGAAAATACTTATTAAACTAATTTGTGAATAGTTTTAATTAATAGTTTTATAAAATATTTTTACGCTGTTCACGGAAAAGCTGCTTTTTCAGTTCTTTTCTTGCTCTTTGATTCAATATGTTCCTAGCTTAACAGAAGTGCTCACCAACATTATTCGCATTACATTTACCAGTTTACTGCAGCAACTCTAGTCTTGCCTGCGCTATCGTCAACTTGGCATTTTATGCGATAGTAAGGAAGGAAGTGACGCACCAGTGCATGCGGCGAGAATGTCAGCTCAGGCAGAAATGGGTAATGGGTGGTTCAAAACTAGTTTTCTAATAATAAATTTTAGTGTGTCCTAGAAGCGTTAACAACTTATAGAAAGCTATTTAAAATTTTGTTGTTAAAGGCTGATCCTTTATCCTTTATTCCATAATTTTCAAAAGTATTTTCAAAAGGGTTTCTTAGCAAAATATTACATACTTGTTTTAAATTGGAAGATTTTAAAAATAGTTGTAATTTAATCAGCTTTGCGTGCCATGAGCTCAGAGCCTTAGGAAAGGTATTTTCAGGAGCTTATTTTTTTCAAGCGGTCTTATACAATGCCCATTCTTTTTTTTATTCTTAAGTAATATTTATATAATTGTGTAGAGAAAACCATAGCGAGCTTTGGTTTTGCATAATTAATTTATAAATATTTTAAGAGAGATTAATAATAAAAAGATCAAAGTTTTATATAAACATTTTTTTTAGTATGAAGGATACCACATTAATCTCAATAAATAATTATTTATATTGCATACATATCAATACGCCTATATGTAGGCAATATATGATCAAGGGTCGAAACTGTTGCCTAGATTTAGGTGACTTCCACGCAGTAACAACAAATATAGCGCCAAAAAGTGGTGAGAATCTCAATAAATAATTATTTATAATGTATATTTACATCAATACGCCTATATGTAGGCAATAGATGTTTATTTTAATGAAGCGTCCGAAACTGTTGCCTACATTTAGGGTGACTATCACATACTAACAACACATATAGAACTAAAAAAGTGATGAGAAAATATCGGTATTAATAATATATATATAGGTATTATTAATAATAAAATTAAATTTAGTTGTGAACCACCCTGTATATACTCGCTGTCGCAAATATATGCTCTTCCAAGTCTACTCCCACTCTCACATGCATTAGTGTAAATATACTTAACTGATGCATTTTGCGGTAAACATACTCATTTAAGCATGCAGACAAATAAGGTGGACTCATAGTAAACACGAAAACACACACACACACACGCACATGCACAATTAGTGTAAACACTTGCATGCATTTACCGTTGAGCGACGGCTTGTGTTTGCTCTAAGGCGAATGCTGTGTTGCATACCGTAAGGCGCTTCAATAAGATTGTACTCAAGGCTGGCATACAAAGAAAATGCGAGCGCATAATTTAGTTGCGCACACATTCGATGCATTTGTGTGCACACCTTTGTGTGCGAAATAGTTGCAGCTCGCTTGCAGGCGGCTGTCATAAGCTGGCTGTATCGAACAGCGTTCTATTCTCAGTAGTTTCCACATTGTTTTTGCTTGCTCCACATTTAATAGTATGAGTGTGTGTCTGTATGGATATATACGTGTGGAGATATATATTTATATATGCGTGTATGCATATACATATATATGGGTGCATGTGCCCGTTTAGTTGTTGCTTTGTATGGATATAAAAATTTGCTATTTTCCACATGCCATTTGCAACGGCAGCGTTGCCAACAATACGCACACCTTGCCGACAGCAATAACGGCCATTGTTGTTCTTGCATTTGCAAACAACAGCCGTAGACAATGTCGGCCATTGCCAGCGTCGCCGTAAAACAAATTCAAATGGCAACAAAGACAGCTGACAGCTTGTGGCTGCGTTGATTCTCACCTCAGGCACTCGCACAGACAGTTAGTTAGACAGACAGACAACAGCAACAACAACAACAGATGCAACAATGCTACTATGCATAACTGCAATCAGGCAACTGCATGCTGCGATACAAAACAACAACAATAACAAATCAAAGCAACTAACTGGCAAATGCAGATCATCAAGCAGAAATGAAATGTGGGCAACCGCCTGTGCTCCTTCGTTCACCTTCGCATATGCCGACAAAATGTGTCCGTTATCGCAGGCTTCGCCCAGACATTCGCCACCTCAGCAATGTGGCTGTTGTTTGTTTGTTTAAAAGTGCGATTTTGTTGTTGTCCCTCTTGAAATTGCTTTTACGTTGTTTCTAGTTTCGCTGTATTGCAGTGAGTACTTTACGCCGACCTGCTTCACTTTACTTAGAAATGTAAATGTCCAAATTTTATGCCAGATAGCTTTAGAGAAGTGATAGGAAGCAATAAAAATTTATTGAAAATTAGTTTATCTTAAGTGCTTGGCAATTTTGTTACATGATATTCATCGAAATTCCACTTTTTCGTGGGTTTTAGAAAGAAAAGTGTTCGATGATGATTCGGCCTTCGCAAAGTTCATTTGAAGAAAGAATTTAATTGCAGAAGTCTTCATAACCTTTCGGAAAATTATGTTCTGGGTCACCTATATAAACAATGATGGTTTGAGGAAGTTGATCCTCTTCTTAAATATAATAACTCGTCGTTCTCCCTGATATTAGTTACTTATCGATAAATCAGTTTTCTGAAAATACAAGAGAATGAAATGGAAAAGTTATTTTCTTTTCTCAATAACAGCTAATGGAATAGTCTAGATTTTATGTGAGAACCTTTATTAATAAGTGAATTTATGTATAAATCTCCATAACATTCTTAAGTGTATTTTGTCGAATAAAATCGATTTATACCATATACATATGAACATAAATTGGATTCTTTGATAGAGAATTTCGTGAAGCAAAATATCTTACCGGATGATTTCCCAGAAAATTTCGTTGTACTAATGGAATCATCTTGGTACTTCTACTTAACTACCACACTTTCGCTAGACTCGTTTGGCTCCTTCATTCATATACATATGTACACTAAGAAACTAGCTGCAACTGAAATGAACCACCATAACAGGTTTGTAATGCGCCTGACAGCTTTATCGATACTTCAGATTTTATTTGACGTATATTCAGTAGTCAAATGGTAACTCTACCTTAAGTTTACCTGAACTTTGTTGACACCTGAAATTTGCCGGAAGATGAGAGTATGTTTTAAGTTCCAAGGAGTTTTTCTGAGGCTATACTTTCTAAGAACCTCGAGAGTGTTCAATGGCTCGTTAGTATGAGTCGTGCAACAAGGTCTACATCGACAATGGCAGTTAATGGCAATTTGCCTGGTGGGAGCTTGGCTGGGCAACTATCGCATAAGTAATACGATCGAAAAATCCTTCTGGCCCCAGGAGCGGATCTCGAACTCTCCGTAGCTAAATAATAACTACCTCCACTCTCTCCCCCCCAAAGGTTAAAAGTTATTTTCATCATAAGAGACACTCCGCGAAGAAAAGGACTTTGAGTTGCAAGAACAAAACTATATAGTTCCCTCCCCAAAATTTTACTCTGGATACGCCCCTGTCTGGCCCAAAGTAAATCGTAAGAGAATTAGCGATCCCTTCAACGAGGTAAAGATTCCATTGGATTGGTTATAACTGGATAATTTCCTATTGGTATTCATGGTTGCAAATCTTACTGGATGGCAGTTGCAGAGGTTACTTGGAGGAAGACGAGATGAATATATCTCAATGCTTTCTTCTTGATTTCCTCGCATTATAAGATCATGGTAAAAATACCCTAAGACACATTGTTGAGCTAGCAGGAATAGAAATTCAACGGCTATGTAGATTTGTAATTCTACTCTAGAATTTTGAAAAATTGTTTTTTTTTTCATGTATTTAAAGTTTAGACGCTTAGGAACATATCCTCCAAATGATTTTTAAAAATTAAAATTATTTTAAGAGCTACAGTTACTTTAGTGACGCAGTACCTAGCCCGGTAGGTAGGTAGACTCACTTTTTTAAACGCGTTTTTCTCGAAACTACTTTTTTCCACACGGTACCGGCATTATCTCAAGTTTTATACAACCGATTTACTTGAAATTTTGTGTGAATCTTTTTTATATAATCCTCCCACCATCGTGTCAAAATATTTGTTTATAACATTTTAAAAATATTCAGGAATTTCAAAAAAAAGCTTAAAAAAGGATTTTTATTTTCAGGAAGTCGCCATTTTTCAAAAAAAAAAAAAAAAATTCGTGTTCCCTGATCCTTATTGATCCTTATTGATTAAGAATTTCTTTCGATTTTTTTTTCAAAGCATCAGGAGAGTCAGAATCAATGTCACCAGGATGCTTCATTTTTTGTACACCTGTCTCTCCCCCAACATATTTTATTTAATTATTTTAGTTTTTCATATTTTTTTGTAAATTTTTTTTTCTGCTTTCTTAAGATATCAATAAAAACACCATAAAAAAAATGGATACTAAAAATATTTTTTTTTTTTTTTTTTTAAATAAAATTCAAAAAACTGCCCAAAATTTGATTTCTAGACTAGAAACCCCCTTAGAACTATTTACAGGAATACCTTTTCCGAATCTTCCGATTATACCAAATTAGCATAACCCTTCGGGGTAACTTTAAATACTAGAATCTAATGTTTTCGATCTGCGATCTTTCGGAGATCCGAACAAGTTTGGTGACTCTGAAATGATGGCGCTTGCCTTTGGGTATCACAGCGTAGCCAAGTCCCTTATGCTTTAAGTTGGCAGACTCAGACTTATGCTATTGTTTTTGTAGCGACAGAAAATATTCCTGATGTAATTTGGAGGAATACTATAGGTTTGACAGTACTTAGCTAGATAAAAATCTGAGTCCATTCTGGCTGCCCAGATGGGACAGAAATATGTATGATTCCTGTTCTCACTGACATTTCTTTCCGACTGTTTTGAAAATGCTCTCTCTATCTCTCTCTTTCTTAATAGTTATCAAAATTTGCTGCTTACGACATGATTATTTTAATAGTGGTTTGAAATCATGTTGCAGTGGTTTTTTATAACGTAAGATCTTTTGCAAAAACTCGAATAAATGTTAGGAGCTGATAATTTTTCGGATCAACTACAAAAAGGTGGCGGCACCAAGATTTATTTCAGCAGGTTAATCCATTTTGATTGATTCCTTTTATTTTTAATAACATTCCAAAGATTATCCTCTTGGCTAAGGTACTGGGAGTACCTTCCTTGAATAATCCTGAGAGCATTACATTCAGTCTCCTTCTTCCATATACACAAATGTCCCTAATGTATTTGTATGTTAGCACACGACAATCTCATTTCGCTTTGCGCCCTTCCGGCCCTCCATAACTCCAATAAGCACAAACCACAAGCGGCGACGGGCGACGGGCGCCGAGCAAAGACAATTGCAGCTGCATTGTAAGCAAGCGGAAGTAGCTCAAGACCAGGATACACAAAGCGCTTTAGGGACCACAATGCAATTTGCGCAACAATGACAATAAAAACAACAAAATATCGTCGCATGAGTATATGCGTGTATGTATGTATGTATATGCAAAGTGAATCTGTTATTTATGAATTTATATACAAAAGTAATGCAATCCATAAGCACACAAAGCACATTCCTTGCGTGTGTGTGTGTGTGTGAGTAAGCGCATACATACATTTGTATGAGTTTGCAAGAAAGTCAACTTTATTTCAGTTTATTTTATAATTTTTATTTCTCTTAAATATGTTGGTATTTTAATATGACACATTTCTTAGATTCTTGTCGTTTGCCAGTGTTTCTAAGAGAATGCAGGTATTCATAACTCATGTTATGTTAAATTTTGTTATGTTATGTTTTTGTTTTGTCTTGTTTTGGAAAAAAATCCGTTGTCTTTCCAATGCAGCAATGACCTAAAGCCAAAAGTTTGTGACAGGAAAGCTCAAGCGATGTTGGCTTAGGTAAACAAATATTTTCTTACTGAGAAAATGTTCTAAGTATATTTATATGAACTATATTTGTATGTATGTATAGTTTGTGTATGTCACTTGCCAGGTATGGACATACCAAGAAATTGGAGAATATTATATAAAATCAACTCTGTTCTATTTCATAATTTACTTTTGCTATGATTAGTTGAAACGTTAATAATATTTGATGCTACATAGATATATGTATATATGACTTAAAAAACTTAAGAAAAATATAAAAATATTTATTTTGTTTTAAAAAGTGTTGAATATTTTCAATAACTTTAAGCAGTCTTTCTACGAATCTTCTGTGGAGCAGCCCTGTCAATAAATATATAAATTGTTAGTTTTTTGGGTTGAGAATAGACTTTACTCATACCAGATGGAATTTAAAGTTATTATATGGGAAGTAGACGTGGCTCACCGATTTCACCCATTTTCCCTCTGCAGATATAGAAATGTCAGTAGTACTTACTGCACTAAATGGAAATTGGTTTAGTGGGTCCTGAGATATGTTATTTTAGTTCAATGAAAGAGCTCTTTGGCTCTTTGAGACCATTCTATGCAATTTTTGTATGAAGAATGGCGCTGGAGAGGAGTTGCTGGTGGTCTGAAACTATCTTTCAACTTCATGTTCAGGAGGTATTCACGGTTCTTGTAGCGTCTTCCAAACGAACCGACTATGGTGAGTTTCTTTTCGGAATAGTCTGGACTTCTGTCACATTAGTTACAGAATGGGGGCTTATAGATACTTCACTGGTTGCATGTGGTTCACTACTGTATTGTTGAGCCGCAAGAGAACTAGGCAAGCTCTTGCTAAATACTAGCAATTTCGCGACTTTAAGGTGCTTTTGAGCCAAGTTATATCCAGGGGCGGATCCAGAAATAGTTTTTGGAGGGTAGGGGGGAAATTAACATTTACTTGAAACATGAAGATTTTTATACTAAATATAGTAGTCTTTATACTGTTTAATGTCATGGTGGACAAATTTCAAATCGATCTTCCGAAAAATTTCACAAAACAAAAAGATGTGTACTCAAAAGTTGGAGTATCCTTCGAGAACTTCTTCTGTAGTGACTTTAAAGTCATGACGCGGGTATAGCAAATTCAGCATTCCAAACAATTTATCCATTTTCCCCTCTGAATCCGCCACTGGTATATCGTAAGAAGTCTAGTGATCTTATCAAAATCGACAGTTTAACAGTTATGGGAGTTCTAGACTTTGCCTGATCGGGATATATGTACGCAAGACAAAAATTTCAGCGGATGCCAGTTGCATTTGTCGCTAGGAAGACCAAGAGATAGAATCATTGAAACACTTTCTTTTCGAATGTCTTCTCTTTGCCAGATTATGCCTAAAATAACTAAGTCTCACATTTGTAAACGTCCATGTGAAAATGCGGAAATAGAAATAAACTGCATAAACAGATTTTTGATGTTCAATGTGCTTTGTAGAGACTTAATATTCAAATATAAAACTTTGATCTGTGGGGTCATGAATGACTGTACTTAGCAGTCTTAGTGCTTTCTCGCCATTTTGAAGCATCAGCTTCCTAATCCAACCTAAACAGACTGTTGATCTTGAAAAGTTTGCCAACGTTAAAGAAATTACCAGAAATTAAAGTATGTGCATAGATAGAGAGGGAAAAAGAAATATAATGTCTATTTTAGTCTTTTTGTATTTGCTTTACAAAAAATTCTCGTAAAATCTGTTAAACAAATTTAACGAACTTTTGTTTTGTGCTAGTAATATGATTCTGAAATTGACTATTTAATTCCAGGGCCGGTCAAATTTGAGCTATAACTAAAAATATACACATAAATACATGCCCACAAAGGGATACCTGAACTACAAAGCGATGATCCTTAAAAATTATTTAGATTAATAAATGACCCAATTTAACTCAACTCAAAACAGTTTGTCGTCGCCCACAGAGAAAAGCAAAATAAACGATGAATTCTATTCCTTTATTGAAGCCTTGTTGTTGTAGTTGCTTCTTTGTTGTTGTAGTTGCCCATTTGTGGTTCTTACGGTCATTACGCGTATTCAGCTGTGTGGTTGTGTGCACATTGACCCGCCCTCTGTGCTTACAAACTGAAATGAAGCTACAAATTGCTACTTATGTACCGTTACATAACCTGCAAAACAAATGAATGTTATAAATACTCGTTACGTTCTACTTTGTACTGTTATATACCGGAACAACAACATCTACGACTCAACCTTACACATATACATGCATACATACGTACTCATACACTTTTAAAAAAATATTTATTATATTTTATTTTAATTAACTGAAAAGAAGGGAATGGAACATTAAATATGATTGTATAAAAAATGCTAAAAGCTAATGCTGAAAACAATTATATTTTCATATTGAATCGAGGGTACGTGAACATTCAATTGAAATAGAAAAAAAACCCACGCACACTGACTCACTACAAAATTGAAATGAAAAATTTTAATTACCAACCAAAAGCAAATAATATTTGTTGTAGGGACCGAACACGTCGAAAAGATAGATAAAAATTACTTAGCACGTTTGCGCGCACGAAATTTAATAGCCCAGACACCCCAAAAACCGCCAAATGCATTTGCTGTAATTACCAAAGAACTCGGGAAAGAGCAGAGCCCCAAGCAAATAGCGGTGTCCGCACAAATGTGGAAGCACTGTAAGAGTGAAGTGAAAAGGATAAACAGATATTACAGATACGTACAAACAAGAAAATTTGCTCCTAACAGGTGTTAAATACAATAATTTGGACCATTGTAAGTAATACATATAAGCTAACCAGCTATACAATTGGAGTATTGGGAGGCTGCCAAGACCACTTTAATTTTTGACCTGCAACCGTAACATTTTCATATTCAAACCACAAGAAAAAACTTATTGCGAAAATTAAACAATAACTGCATGAAAATCATAATCATAAAACGATATTTGTGAAAATAATGAAGAAACTCGCTATATTTTGAAAATTTTATCTAAAAAAGGGAAGGGGATGAGATTTGTGAAGTTTAAGGAGACGACGCTTCCGGTCTGGAAATTTTAGTGTGAAAGATGCACCTCGCTTTGATCAGCCTATCGTTCAAGAAGTCGATGGAATTATAGAAAATATTGGCCAGGACCCTCATATAAGCGACCATGACATCGCTTTGGAACTTAACATTCAACATCAAACAGTTTTGAACCATTTAAAATAGACACAACTACAAAAAGAAGCTGGATGTTTGGGTACCACATGAATTGTCTGTGAAAAATTTAATGAACCGAATTAACATCTGCGAATCTTTGCTGAGACGAAATGAAATCGAATCATTTCTGAAGCGAATGGTAAGAGGAGAAAAAAACTGGATCAAATAAGTTAATAATGTGTGAAAAAATCACCGAGCGTGGTGAAGCTCAACAAATGGTCGCAAAGCCAGGATTGACGCCTCGAAAGGCTATGATGAGTGTTTGGAAGTAAATTTTTTTTCAATGAAGGATTGAAAAATATTCCTTCCAAACATTCATTATAGTCTTTTGAGGCGTCAGTCCTGGTATGCACTTAGAGCTGCTTCAGCCTGGTGGAACGATTGATTTTACATTTTACTGTCAACAGCTGATGAGATAGAAGCCGGCAAGCGAAAAAAACGACCAGAAATGATCAACATAAAGGGCTTTGTCTACGTTTAGGACAACGCAAGACCACACATATCTTTGATGACTTTGCAAAAACTGAGAGAGCTTGGCTGGGAAGTTTGATACATCCACCATATAGCTCCGTTCTTACACCATCGGACTACCATTTGTTTCGGACAATGCAGAACTCCCTTAATGGAGTAAAGTTGGCTTCAAGAGCAACCTGTGAAAATTACTTGTCGCAGTTTTTTGCCAAGAAACCAGAAAAGTTTTACAATGATGCAATAATGTATCTAGCTGAATAATGGCAATATTGTTATAATTTGATTAGAAATACGAAAGGATTTATATATATTTTGCCTATCAGTATCATTAGTAGCATGTTTCTCAGCTACTGCAATTAGTGCCAAAAGCTGTTATTTTCATTTTTGTTTCTGGGTTTTTTCTGGAACAAAGGGCCTTGTTCCTTGTGTATCCTTGTGATTTTTTTCCCCGTTTTGTCCGCATTAATGTCTTGCTTTATCAAAGTTAGCTGATTTTTCGACTGTTGACGGTCACAAGTGATAGAGTTGCCATCTATCGCCACTTGATAAAAGCACTTTCGTATACAACCGTCTTGCAGCCTTACGGTGACATCTTTTAGAAAGTTTTGAAAACCTTTGCTATCTGCCAATGATATTTTTCTCAGAACATTTTAACAGCTCTTGGTGGATTTTACGTTACATTTCACTATAAACCTGCAACCATGTGTTCCAGGACATGGTGATGCCCCTGGTAACTGTGAAGCAGATTGGAGAATAACCTGCCAGAGCAGGCACCTCCATAGGCTACGGAAAAGACTGAAGCAGACCTGGATTTTTATCGGGTGAAGGACTGTCATCCTGGTAGCAGTCTGCCGCTGCAACAACAACTCTGGATAAGAGGGAATTTTCTGCCTATGGCTATAGGAGAAGTTTTTGGACGAATATATTTTTATGTCTTATTGATTGTCGATTTATATGACTGAAACAGATTTAGTGTTATACCGCTTCAACCTTATTCTAATGCTAATTTGAAGATTTCTTGTTCTTATTTTGCGTTCGAAATGCTTTTGCATTAAAACGAGAGGCATTTTGTCAATTTTATCCAGGACATACTCCTTAAAAACAGCATTTTGTCCAAGAACCAAAACCAAGTTATTAGAAATATGCTGTTAAATGACAGTTATTTAGAAGATTTGTTTCAAAATGTTTTTAAAAATGTAAAAAGTACCTTGATTGAAGTATTTATTTAATTTAATTTTATTTATTCAAATCAATCAAGGTAGAATGGTTAAAAATTTCAGCAAATTAAGTTAAAAACGAAAAAATATATTTTAAAAATTATTGAAGAGTTATGGTTTCTTGACCACATATAAGTCCGGTTTCTTTGCGGTTACTTAGCATCTACTGTTATGTGGAAACCTGATTACTTCGAGTATGTTGAGGCGTTACTAGTTGGCGACTAGTTTAAGCTCTACACTGATATGCTTTGCAACAATAAAAAGACTACAACACATTGTATGTGGCGTGGTATCACAGCAGAAAAAATGAAAAATCGGCAACTTTTTGTATATGTGGCGCTTTGCAAGCAAATGTTATAGTAAAATATACTTTCTTATTTATTTTTACTGACGCTGTCAGCATGCGTGAACGTAGCGTCGGACTAACTGAAAAACTTGCTAGCATTTGTATTCATTAATTTTAAGCCGAGGCGGAGCAGCAAGCACCGGCTAGCTGGTGTTGCTTGTTGCACGATGCAACAACAAAACAAAATCATAAAAAAAAGAGCAATAAAAAGTAGATTTTAAGTGTAAGCGAGCGAGCAAATGTGTTTGTATAGTAAGTAAATGTGCCGAAGGTTGCCCAGCCACTGACCGTTATAATGTTGGCTACTGTATAGCCGTATCAGCGTAAGATTTCACGAATGTGAGCTACGTAGGATCAAGTAAATAAACGAAGGGATATGTACATGCATTCGCATGTGTGGGTGTGTGTTTGTGTGCCCGCAGGATAAGTACGCATAGTATAGTGCCTTCAATACCACCTCACATGCTGACCGATGCTAATGTTGTGGTGTAAACATATTATCTGCTTCGGTGCTACACAAACACGTTCGCATTTCGTGACTTAAAGCAATAAAATCTTATTAGCGCCGTGAATGCCACTCTGCCAGCTATAGTGGCAGCCACAACAACGGCAGTCAGTTAGCAGCTGCTTCTAAGCGTCAGGGCAAAGTTTCCGCATTCATTGTTATACAAAATTATATGGCTGGCGAATGTTAAAGGGTGTAATTTCAAATAAAAATGCAATAAACACAGTAAAATACGCAAAGTTAGGCGCCGAACGAAATTAAAAATATTAAAGTACTACTTAGCGTGCACTATTATGCGCTTTAATACGAATGTAATGCTAAAGATAGATTAAAATATGCGATAAAAGGTGGTGCTTTTAAAAGTACGGAACATTTATTTGCAACGAAGCACAGAAAAGAAGAAAAAAATATTCACAGGTGCATTTCCTATTGCAAATATATATCTTCATAACCGACTAACAACGCATTCAACGTTTGATAGTGTTTTGGAGCCACGTTATTTGACACAGGAAACCTTCAAATCAAATTAAAATTAGCTCAGTATTTTCTTGGAACGGTCAGATTGCATTGGGAAATAATTTGAGATAAATTTTTGTGAAGATATATAATCAAATACAAAAGTTTTTCATACAAACATTGAATTTTAATCGATCAGCTTGTATGACAGCTATGTGCTATATTGATCCGATCTGAATGATTTTTTAGTAGATTGCACTACTATTTGGAACATAAATTTCGTCAAGATATCTGAATAAATACAAAAGTTTTCCACTCAAAGATTGGATTTCGATCGATCACCTGTATGACAGCTTTATCGGCGAGTAGCTTCTTGGTGAGGAAAAGTTAGGTGCGTATTTCCAGTTCGATATCTCAAAAACTGAGAAACGAGTTCGCATATACAGACAGATAGATAGATACATCTCTTCTTGGTGACTGTTCATAGAATAAAAGTAATAAAATATTTATATAATATCATATACATGTTTGTGATTCGTTTGCATGTTGGAACTTTCTGCTTATCATAAAGACCAAAGGTCCTCTTCAGCATGGCCGATACTGCTGTAATTTTGCGTTCGACATTCGTACGAAGTTCATTAATCGACGCTGGCTTTTTGGCATAGACCAAAGACTTGACTAGTCCCACAGGGAATAACGTCGTCAAAACATACGACCTAGACGGCCAATTGACTGGGCTATTTCGTGAGATAATACGTTCACCAAACTCGGCATCCAATAAATCGATTGTGACATTCGCTGTATGGTTTATGGTGCCGTCCTGTTGGAATCACATTTTGTCCAAGTCCATATCATCCAATTCGGGCCAAAAATATTCGGTTTTCATTGAACTGTGGCGATTCCCATGCATAGTAACGTGCCGGTCCTGATCATCATGGAAGAAGTACGTCGCAATGACGCCGCCGTTCCATAACTGGCACCAAACCCTAATTTTTTCGGGATGCAATGGTGACTTATGGAGTACATGCGGATTGCTGCTTCACCAATACGCTCATTGACGAAGTCATTCATTCGGATCATTTTCAAGTTGTTGCTCATTCCTATTCTTGAATAAGGAGTAGGGGGGAAGGCAAAGATATTTTCGCAAAACTCGCCGCAACGACGTCACAGAATTGCCAAGAAATGACAAAGTCGTGTGAGGGACTGATGTGGGTCTTCCTCAATTGACGCGCTAGCGGCAGCAATATTCTCGACACTACGGGTACTTCTCTGTCTTACTGGCTCGGAAACCTTTTTTACTGTGTCTTTGGATGCAACATTTTCCGCTAGATGCTCAGTTGTTGACCTGACAGGACTATTATGACGACCATGAATTGGACGTAGCGCTCTTAAAGTTGAAGCCACTGGCTTTGAATTTCGGCAGTAAATTTTAACTCGTTTTTGGATCATATATCTTTCCATGATGAAAAAACTACTATCCGTTACTATCTTCGAATATACTAAAAACCAAAAAATGTTGTTTATTTATTTCTAACGTTATTTTCAATATTTTAGCGAACATATGAGATTTTTTTGCGACATTACCAGACTTTCTTGTCGCTTATCACATCCAGGCTCGTGATGTTATCTGTGCTAAATTCCATGTAACGGGTGATTTTTTTGAGGTTAGGATTTTCATGCATTAGTATTTGACAGATTACGTGGGATTTCAGACATGGTGTCAAAGAGAAAGATGCTCAGTATGCTTTGACATTTCATCATGAATAGACTTACTAACGAGCAACGCTTGCAAATCATTGAATTTTATTACCAAAATCAGTGTTCGGTTCGAAATGTGTTTTATCGACAAATTTTGTTCAGCGATGAGGCTCATTTCTGGTTGAATGGCTACGTAAATAAGCAAAATTGCCGCATTTGGGGTGAAGAGCAACCAGAAGCCGTTCAAGAACTGCCCATGCATCCCGAAAAATGCACTGTTTGGTGTGGTTTGTACGCTGGTGGAATCATTGGACCGTATTTTTTCAAAGATGCTGTTGGACGCAACGTTACGGTGAATGGCGATCGCTATCGTTCGATGCTAACAAACTTTTTGTTGCCAAAAATGGAAGAACTGAACTTGGTTGACATGTGGTTTCAACAAGATGGCGCTACATGCCACACAGCTCGCGATTCTATTGCCATTTTGAGGGAAAACTTCGGACAACAATTCATCTCAAGAAATGGACCCGTAAGTTGGCCACCAAGATCATGCGATTTAACGCCTTTAGACTATTTTTTGTGGGGCTACGTCAAGTCTAAAGTCTACAGAAATAAGCCAGCAACTATTCCAGCTTTGGAAGACAACATTTCCGAAGAAATTCGGGCTATTCCGGCCGAAATGCTCGAAAAAGTTGCCCAAAATTGGACTTTCCGAATGGACCACCAAAGACGCAGCCGCGGTCAACATTTAAATGAAATTATCTTCAAAAAGTAAATGTCATGAACCAATCTAACGTTTCAAATAAAGAACCGATGAGATTTTGCAAATTTTATGCGTTTTTTTTTTAAAAAAAGGTATCAAGCTCTTAAAAAATCACCCTTTAGGTTCCAATCCAATGCTCTCAAATGAAATCGGATTGAAGACACAATTGCCGGAGCAAGTTTGTCCTTGGCGGCGTGCCATATTTGAAAAGTAAGCCTGTATGTATCATCTCGATAATTTGATTTGAATTAAAAATGACAATTAGTTGCGACCAAGTTACTGTTAAGGGTTGAAGTCTCCACTAAAAGTAAGCATGTTGAAATTTCCGATTTTTGTTTTAAATCAGCAATGTGTTCGGCTGATTTCATTTCACAATACTTGTCGTAGCGATTGTACAATTGATTCGTGCAATTGTGTATGAATCGTACAACATCGAAGGGATATTACTTTAGCGTTTCTCTTATTAGGTCGATATCGGTATTGGTATCTTAGAGAATTGACGAGGCTTTTTGGTTTACACAACTAATACGAGGGCTGCTATATATATTTCTGACCTAATGAAAATAGGGATATTTATCAACGAAAATGGTTTTTTTTTTCGTTGAATTTGGCTCGTCTTGGAAGACTCACACGGTCGATTGCTGTTTTGTTTCGGGCTCATACGCATATATCCATGATTCGTCACCTGTGACGATCTTATAAACGTCTTTTGAAGCACCGCGATCGTATTTTTTCAGCATTTCTTTACACCAATCCACATGAGCCTTTTTTTGAGCGATTGTCAAATCATGCAATATCGAATGTATGCTGGTGGGAGAAATGCATAGGCATGCCTCTATCTGAAGGTATGTTACATGACGGTCTTGCATTATCAGTTCACGTATGGCATCGATGTTTTCTGGCACAACGGCTGTTTTTAGACGACCTTCAGGGAATTCGTCTTTGAGCGAGCGTCGGCCACGTTTAAATTCGTTGTACCAGTTTTCACAGTGCCATAGGATGGTGCTTCATAGCCATACAAAGATTTTAGTTCATCGATGCACCCTTGTCGTGATAATCCACGTCGAAAGTTGTGAAAAATGAACGCACGGAAATGTTCACGAGTTAATTCCATTTTTTGGCCGAGATGAATTTTTTAATTCCCTGTAAATAAAACAATTCACGACAAAACGTTCTGAGTGATGTTATGCTAAAAAATGTCAAACTTTTCAATGGAAATGTCAGATTGCACCTGCCAACACTTAGTGTTGCCTAGGCCAGAAATATATATAGCAACCTATGTAAGGACTACGTTTATTGTAGTTTTTGTAACAGCATGAATATTATTTTGTGCAGAAACTTTCACACTGCCTTTGCCATGTTAAATTCTTAACTGCGTTGATTGTTTCCGTTACAGAGGTGTAGAATGGGTAGAAAATATATTTCCTTTTAAAATGTCCAATAGATGTTGCTACAGGGTTTTTCACTTGAGTTCCTCCCGTCAAGCTGTGAGTTTTAATTAATTTCAAGTCACTCTTATAAGCCAAATACCCACAGACACAAGCTGTCAAAATGATATGTCTTTAAAGCTTTCGCTTGCATAACATTACCCCAAAGAAAGTACATAAAATAAATAAATTAAAGGTTTGTAAGTCGCTGGTGCTAGCGCTAAATTGCTGTTGCTGGAAAAGGGTCGAAGTTTTCGGCTAATGGAAAACTCGTAAAATGGTTATTAATAAAAATAAACAAAAACACATCTACAAATTATATAACAGCGCCATGAGCTATCGGAAGGACAACATAAAACTGCCGTTCAATCACAATTTGGTATTGCAACTCCGTATAAAAATACATAAATAAACATTAAATCGCTTCTGTGTGTGTGTGTGTGAATATTTGCTTATACAAACAGACATTATTTTATGAGGGTGCTCCCTCGTTAAGTTTCTATAAGCTGCAGAAAGTTTCTTAGCGTTTATAGAGTTATTCGCGTAAACGCTTACTGCCAGTGGGGTTAGTTGATAAAGCGAGGGTCAGCATAAAAAGAAGGAGGAGGAGTACAAAAATATGAGCAAAAACTTTGACTATGAAAATTAATGATATTTTTATGCTTGTTGCCAGCATTTCTGTGTATGTATATGATTCCAAACGATTGCATATAATTTTCCAACCGCAAATATTATCGATAAAAATATCTCTGCGCCTTTAACGTACTCGCCTCTCAGCAATCGTTTAGATTTGCTGATAACAAACAGCTGCTTTTTGTTTCATATTTATTTAGTCTTCAATATTTTGCCGCTGCTTATCAGTATGGATTTCATGCTACTTTAATTTTTGTTATTATTTCAGCCGTTATGTTTTTGTTTTAGCCGCAAATTGCCCATTAAGCCGTGATGGCTTTTCATGGCAACTTATTCAGCCATCTAGATAATACGCGTTGGGTTTGAAGCGTTGACAGCTTTTGCGCTTTATCGCTTACGGCTCTAACCGATTCGCTACAATTTCGTGGAAATATGCAAATTTTTTTACGCTTCCATTGCCAACAAATGCTGCCGCTGCGTAGCTTTTAAAGCGCTGCCAAACGTACGAACGCCATTAAAATGGAAATTAATTTTGGCGCTGCCACAAAATACACCCGAAATTCACTTAGCGTAAACCGATTCGCAAGTTTTAAGCATTCGTGTTGGAATTTTGTAAATATTTACCAATTTAATCGACCATCCAACGACACCCTCAACAATTACAAGTATATCGAAGTGCCGCGGCTACTTGAAGTGAGTGCGCGCCGCTCGCTTAACCGTCGAAGGCAGTTGTTGGCATTGTTGTTGTGGCTATAAAAAACTTTGCAAATAAATATTTCTTCAAACTGTTTCAAATAATGCTGAAAGTTTCGTTTCGACGGCGACATTTACTAAGTGAGAGTGGCGAAAAGTGCGTTGAAATCGCAAGTTAAATGGTGTATGTATGTATATATTGACTTGTAGTTTTGTGTGTGTGCTATGTTACATTTTTTTTTGAAGATTTATTTCGTTATACTCCAAATTTGATTTACACAGTATGAAGGCCATAAAAAAATTTAAGTAGCTGTGCTGGCACATAAATTTTGCTAAGCACTTCAAGCATATTTTATGATTTATGCACATAACGGTATATTTGTTGAACATACATACATATGTATGAATGTATGTGTAACTGAAGTAATTTCATTGTGCGTGCTTCACCGAAATGCTGATAAATTTTATTTGTAAGCGGGAGATTATCGATTCCATCAATATTTTAAGTCCTCATTTTGAACGTATGTGAATTGATGCTAAATTTGAATTTCAGGATAGCTAAATATTTTGACATATTTTTATTAATTTAAAATTATATACCATTACCGTTTACGAGGAGCAAATCGAAGGATACCTCAACGTGATATCCAACTGTGCGAATAGAAGCGGCTTAAACGTCAACCCAAGTAAAACTGAAATGATTTTAATTACTATGAGATATAAGAACCCATACGTGCCTCTCCCTCTTTCGGAGGCTCACATCTTTCACCAGTTGCTGGGGTAAAATACCTCAGGCTTATCGTTGAAAGAAACTATTTTTGGAAGTCAAGTACTCGTATAGAGCAAAGAGTAAAGAAGGCATCTGTTACCTTATGCTGCATTAGAGGATCTATAGAGAAAGGGTGGGATGTGTGAGTCTCACGGAAGTTGGTGTTTTGGCCTAAAGATTCTATGTTGTATTCGAAGGTGGTGGAGGGCGTTCAAAAAGACTACATTTGCCAACAAGCTTGAATGTATTCAAAGAGCTGCTTTCGTCGACATCTCCGGCGCACTGCTTCACTTAATGACATTTTAAACCGATATTATATCTTGCTTCTACTGCATTCATGAAAAAATGGATCCCTACGGCACAGAGGCTACTCGTGGTGGTTAACCGTTTGAGCATATGATGCCCTTTGTTGATTTTTAAGGTGTTTTTTGATTAATTATATAGGCGTTTTAGGTAACACATGCACCAGCGTTCCATGTTGTTATTGTGAGATCTCTGCTAGGGGGAAACTTTTAAGCTAATTTAACTTATCCTGTACATCATTATAGTTTCTCTCTTTAACCTATGTCAGGTCATTTCTAGTTTTATTTAATAAAGATGGAGTCCCAATTTTTTATCCTGAACTGTGTATGTTAAGCGTGTCAAGAAGCTCGTTTTATCCTTAAGAAACACTGGAAATCCTTTAAATATTCAAGAAACGAACTTCGTCTACCTATTCCTCTGTCTGTCTATATATTCGCGAAACCTTAGTATTGAAATCTGCAAATAAGAGGCATATTGAATCAAAAGAGCAGCATTGAATCGTTTTTATTGAAAACTTAGATAACACATTCATATCGGCTTGTCAAAACCTATCTTAGCTTCTGTTTTATTTCACTCACAATAGTTTATTTTTTGCAGAAAAAAAGTAGTTGGCAATAACTATAAATCTTATTTTGACCGATGAAAATGTAAACAAACTAAAATGACAGATTTTTGTGGATGGGCACTGTGTACAATGAATCAAGTAAGAGCGTGGTCGACTTTACCGATTGCTAATGAAAGATTTCGCTCTAATTCCTTTGCGAACTCATAGAGGGAAGCTTTATCCTTGATGCATTGTCAACATAGATTCAGTTGTCGTTGATCTTTTGAAAGCGAATCATGTTAAACGCCATGAGTACGGGTCGCGCTAAGAGGCTGTGTTCTTTGCCTCCACCCGAAAGGTCCCTAAATGTCGCAATCAGCGGCTGCTAAATATATGAGAAAGTCGAAGGCATTTGTACAAAAGTGGATATAGCGATGTAAAGTGGCTAAAAATGTCGTTGATTTACAAGAACGTGGTTCGATAGGAAAAGTGAACAAAAAAAGATGAAAAAAGAATAATGAATCTGTTTTCGCGGAATCCTGCTTCAACACTGGCAAGGAACAAACAAAATTAATGGCAAAAGGTTTAGATATATCCTATGAACACTTCTTCATACTCATAATTTGAAATGGCGCAACACAATGAAGAAGCCTCTGTTGACTGAAAAGCTTTGTACTAAGTGGAAAACTCAATCTGGCATCGTTACATTGGATTGGCCGCCGCAGTCGCTCGATGCAAACCTTATCGAAAATGTGCGGGAATATATTAAACAGAAGCTTCGTGGAAGATGCACATTCACTTTGAAACAGTTGTCTTACAAAATTCGTCGGATCTGGAGATCCTTGCCACTAGAATAAGCCGTCAAATTAGTAGAAAGCCTGTCTCGGAGATGCTAGGCAATTATCGACGCCGGTGGTGACTGGACACATTATTGACCAAATTGCATCATTGTTTGTAATGCGTAAAATGTATATATAAACATGAAGGTTTCATAAAATAATAAGCCGACTGCGTTTTATCTGGCACCGATTCAGCATTAGCTTATGACGGTCAAATAGAGCAAGCTTAATATTGAGAAAATTGCGATGCTATCGGATGAGAAGTATTTTTCATGTATAACCTTTATCTGTGGTCGATAGCTATGCGACACTTTCTAAGGGACGGTTAGGTCGACTTGGTATCTACCACAATGGTCAAGCAATCTTAAACCATTTTGACTTAAAACGAAGCTCTTCGTTAATTTCAATTTTTAATTTATAAATGCAGTTAGTTAACAGTAGATAGATTCAATAATAGATCAGTGGTATTGTTTTTGACTCCGAAATTGAGTGCTATTTGCTATTGAGAAAACTGTTTTCCTATTTTTGAATCCTCCAGTTGTTCATTTGCCATTGTTTACTTTCACCATTTAAATTGCAATTTTCCTCTCCGACTTCACACAAAGAGCTTTTATTACTACTACAAACTAGCAGTTTCAAGTTACATAGATAAACCTTGAACTTGTTGGAAAAAAAGTAATTCAACCTAACCGCATCATAAAGCGCCCAACTCAAATGTCAACAACCTTAAGCCTTTTAAGTGTCATTTCGCCACAACTTTTGTATGACTTAACACATGAAGAAAAAAGTAATTTTCAAAACCACAAACTAGAGCTTAACAACTTTTTACAACTGTGCACGAGTAAAGCTTATTACAGCTGCATACATATGTATGTGGGTTTATATGGACAAAGGGGTCTTCAATTGGTATGTGTAGTATTTTAACGAAAAATTGTTTGACGTGTCAAAGAACTCGCTTGTTCCCATTATGGAAGTGGTTCTCGAATTCTTTATTGATGCTCGAAATGCGAGAATCTAAGTTCCGATTAAGCTGAGAGCTTAAACTGATTGTCAGAGGTTTTTGGAAAATGATCCAACGAAGTAAGTGCTTTTGTGCATAGTCATTTTGGAGTATTGACCGATATTCTAATCAAACTTCAATTTTTTTTATATTTATAAAAAGATTTCATGAAGTCGACCACTTTTTGCTTTTTTTCCGCTAGACACATTATTCCATCAGTGTAAAACTTTTCCGGTTTTTCGGTGAAAAACTGCGACAAGTAATTTGCACAGGCTTCTCTTGAAAGAAATTTTACTCCATTAAGGAAGTTTTGAATTTGTAGTCCGATGATGCAAGATCAGGGTTATATGATGGATGCATCAAAACTTCCCAGCCAAGCTCTCCCAGTTCTTCTCCGAGTCATCAAAGATGTGCGTAGTCTATCGTTGTCCTGATGGAAGACGAATCCCTTCCTGTTGGCCGATTTTTTTCGATTCCCTGCTTCAATCTCATCACCTCTTGACAGTAAAATGTAGAATCAATCGTTCGATCAGGCTGGTGGAGCTCATAGCGTTCGATTCTTTTCCAATCTCACCAAACACTCAGCATAACCTTTCGAGACGTCAATCCTGGCTTTGCGGCCTTTCTTTGAGCCTCACCACGTTAGGACCATGATCTTTTTCGCACATTACTGTCGTGTTTGATCCACTTTTCGTCTCCTGTTACCATTCGCTTCAGAAATGGTTCCATTTCATTTAGTTCCAGCAAAGAAACACGAATGTTAATGCGTTCCATTGAATTTTTCACAGATAATTCGTGTAGTAACCTAACATCGAGCTTCTTATCGTTGCCAGCCTTTTTTAAATGATTCAAAACCGTCTCATGCTAAATGTTAAGTTTCTTAGCGATGCCATGGCTACTTATTCGACGATCCTTATTCTTTCACCTTTGTCTTCATCGACTTTTTCAATGAAAGGTCGACCAGAGCGAAGTGCATCTTTTACATAGAAACTTCCAGAACGGAGCCGAGCGAACCATTGTTGTGCTACACGAACTGATATAGCATCGTCTTCGTAAATTTCACAAATTTCGTTGACAAAATACGAAAAGACTTTTTCGACTAACCAATATATTGGTTATATATGACAGTGGTAGCAGAAAATTTTATGCTACATATGTATATAATATAATATAGTAACTCGTTAGCAACAAACAGTTCAATTTTGAATTTGATTTTGATGATGCGTTGTTTTGAATTTTAGGTGACGATGTGTGGTTAGTGCTTAACAATTAAAAGTTTCTTTATGACTTCTCACGTACAACTAAATTTGTCTACCACTACTTCAACCTTATTGTGTGACCCTTTATATTTTTTATCTTTGTAAATAAGGTCTAACCACAAATAGTTAATGTTAAGTATTTGTGTATTGAAAATCCATAGAAAATGTTGTGGGTTCTTATGTCACAGTCGACGAGGTGTTGGCATCATTCACACATACCTATTATGTAGGCTGCTAGCCAGTAGGCGGTAATCGGTGCACGAAGCGTATTAAAAAGGCACACATTCTGTTGACTTCAAAAAGATAGCTGAAAAGTTCTATTTTGTTTGCTCAACTGAACCCAAACAACACAAACAGCAACTAACAACAATACAAATTCGATGAGTCGGCATTTTGAAATTCTATGGCTGCCAACGACAACAATAACACAATGAATTCATCTGAAGGAACACAACACAAAAGCTGAGGGATGAGTTGCAAAAGCCAAAGAAAATTTGTGAAAAGAACTCTAGGTTTCCATTTTCCCTTAGTTTTGGCGATAAACGCAAATTGATAAGCAGTTTTCTTTCCGACATGCGTCAGCAGCGCAGCATGTATGGCTTGTACCCTGGTGCTTATGTGTGAGTGAGTGTTAGTGTAAGTCACTCACCGAGGCACAACAAATCCCCAAAGGCACTGACATGTGGTGTTAATAAATGAAATAGCTAACAAAAGTTTTGCCGCACAACAACAACTACGACAGCACCTTTCGAATAAAAAACGAGTACTAGTTGAATAATACGCCATTTAGTAGAGTGTGCATTTGTTGTATATTGCGAGCGTGTTGACTTCACTCGCTTGTTCTTGTAGTTGTGTTGCCTGTGTGTGTTTTTTTGATTATGTTGTGGTCGTAAGTTGACACTTCTCTGCCGCAGCCAATATTGATGTAGTCGAATGAGGTAAACTGTCGAGTTGATGTTGATTAAACGGCAGTTGCTTGCTTGGAGTAGAAGAAAATTTAAGCAAATAGTAGTGTCAGGAGACCTCTTTTTAGTTTCAGAACCGTTTTATTTATTATTATTTTCGTGTTTGTCACATATGTTTCAATATTACAAAATTATGAATTATAACAATGTTAAAAAAAAATATCTGTTGCTTGTGTTAATGTTGTATGTATCCGACCGACGCCACTCGACGACTGACTTCTCGTATCGATGCCACTTCTTAGCTATTGTTGTTTTTTACCCAGGTTGCCAGATTGTTGACAGTAGGGAACACTTTTTTTTAGTAAATGTATTGTTTTTATTAATTTCTGCCTCGAATAAATTATTCTTAGAAATTATTATTATATCCACAGGCGATTTTTTAAACTATAAAGTAATGGCATGACACCCATTGGAAAAGGCATGTGGGGCTGAAAAAATTTACCACAGTAATGTACATTTATCTCAAACCATCAGAAAACAAATGTTTTACTTAAAACAACCACTGAAGTTTCAAAAAAAAAATTTTTTTCAGGTTAGAATTTTCGATAGAAAATTTTTTATAGAAAGTTCAAAGAAGGTGAAAAATAATTGAGAGTGTTTTAAATGAAAACAAATAAATTTTTTTAGGACATAAAAAAGTAAGTTGCTTTCAAATAAAAAAATAAAAAAAAAATTTTAAGTCAAAGTAAAAAATTAAAAACTGGGTTTTTTGACTTGTTCATATAAGTTTTGAGGTTATGTGGAATGGTTGTAAATAAATTTTATTATAACCTACATTTTAGGTTAGGTAAATTTGGTAGGCTAGTAAGCAACGAATAGACCAGTTTTAGTCCTTTGAGATACCAGATGAAGTTCCGTTGCTAAGTTCAAGAGAAGTAGTCATCCTCTTGGGTGTCTGCGCTGGACGCAAATTTTAACATTCCCTGTGTGTTTATGATCGATACCTTCTCAGGATCCCAGATGCTTATAGCGTGGCCTTGCGAATGCGGGACAAGTGCATAAGAGATGCTGTATTGTTTTCCTGGTGCTCTGCTGTAGACATTTCCTGCAGTCTTCTCGATCTGTCAGCCCTATTCTGCGTGGCGTGAGTCCCCACCAGATAGTGTGCAGTTAGTATTCCGATTTTGTTCTCTTCTATCGATTGTCAACAAGAATTTTGTGTATTCCCGATCTATCGTTTTGCAGTTTTACATCCAGGTAGCTCGTTCCATCGGGTTTTGATTTTCTTTACCATTCTTCTGTCGCTATCTTCCTTTACACAATGTATGTGTTTCCCAATGTTGATCACGTGGCAATCTCGTCCACTTTTTCAATACTTTCGATGCCATTGTGGCCTACCACACAATATAAGTGAAGTTGCTTGCTTTTCACTACTGTCCAGTTACCCAAGACATTTATGGCCGATATGCAATACCAGCTTATAGCCTTGATTACTGCTTGGTTGTCTGCGTAGATATGGGTGCTGGAATCGCAATAGCAAAGACCTCAGCTTGAAATTTTTTGCAGTGGTTCGGCAACTTAAAAGGTTACCTTATGTCTAATTCTGTCTCAGTTTCCAGTGAAGAGTTCTATAGGTGGCAAGTTTAGTATCAGTTCAAGAGTTGCCGTTGGAGTTGTTCTTAAAGCTACAGTTATGCTCAGCGCAGCGAAGTTCCATACCCTTTCCATTGGCTTCTGGTTGGTGGATTTCCGTACGCCTGTCCACCAAACTAATGAACCGGAGAGCAGAATTGGCCTTATAACAGCTGTATAGCACCAGTGTATGAGAAAGGGACAGAGCCTTCAGGTTGTGCCGAGCATCTACCTACACGCATATAAAGCATTCAAGGTTTTACTAATTCTTTCTTCTATATCGCTGCTCAGACTACGTATTTTTGAATGATATCTGTTAATCGCGTTGGTATTTCTTTACTTTATCTCGACCCAATTAAGAAGAGAGTGCCACCTCTGTAACCACTCGGCAAATTCTTTTGTAAACGTTGAAAGGATTATAACTTAGAGTTGAGATTATGGTTTGGAATCTCAAAACTAGTGCAGAATAATACATCTCATTCTTCATAAAATTACTTTTTTGGGTAAATTTTATCTCCAAATTAAGTCAATCATAACCCTAAGTTATCATTTCAGTTTAGAGACCTTAATTTCGGACACTTTTTGACGCTCGATAAGCTTATGTCATAATTTTGTAATGAAAAGATATTAAATCTTAGACGTTATTGTATGTAGTAAAGTGAGGGAAAAGCTGGAAAGGCTCTTAACTTTTAGTCCTCTCGAAGAGTATACTTTTTCCACAATACAATATGTTTGCGAGCTTTTTAAATACTTATTTATGATTTCCGTTTAGATTTTTTGCAAATAACGCGAAGTTTTACAATCTTTAGACCGCCGTTAACTAACTTAAAAACTGAAGAAGCGGTTATTGGCCGCTAATTAACACTCATGGTGGACATAATTATTTGAAATTGACCTTCAATAGCGATCCATATGATGACCATTTCTTAATATATGCGTCTAAATACTACGCGGTGTAAATATTTTGCCTTTTTTCGAAATAAATACAGGTTTTGGGTTCAAAAATATAACCAACTTACTTATTGTGCTGTTGTTAACAAATCACCTTTACAAACCATATTTATAAATATATACATTATTTATTGTTATAAATTCTCTTTTAACGAAAACTAAAAATAAAATCAATAACAACACCTGTTGTGTCGCGCTAAAATAAAATTCGAAACGCAAAGCGGCAAGGGAAGAATATATGGTTTGTATTGTGGTTGCATGTAGCTCTACATGTACTATTTACGCTTCCGCTACCATGCCGTGCGCCGTGTGGTATACGTAATCTCCAACTTTGCATGAAGTAAACGACCTTTTCAGTGGCGATACATTTTGTCCTGCTGTGATGTGCTGTCAAACACCCTTACTCACTTAAACACACACACAAACATGTTAATAATAATAAGTGTGTCTGCCGGCACAGAAAGCCCACCTATTGTAGTTTTTATCTTTTATTATTGGTACTTTGCCTGCTGCCGCTCATTTATACGATGGCTTTGTGGTTGCGGCTAATGCCCTTTGGCGCCATTCAACTAATAGAAAATCAGTTTTGATTTCTGCCTACTTTGACATCCTTTGACACATCCGCTCGTTCGTTGGTAGTTGAATTGCAATGAGTTGGCGACAAAGGCCACTCGTCAGTTCTGTTGATTAAAAGGCATAAATAAAGTTGTAGCACACATTTAGGCGTGTGCTTGTCGTTAGTGAAATGTTTATATGCAATACATACATAAACAATGACAGCGTAGGAGTTTGTCACTTGTGTTGAGGGCATGTGTTTCTTAGGAGTAACTGTTTACTTGCAATTTATTTGCTGGTTTTTCCCATAGCTTTATTTGGAGTTAAACTTTTCCTTTTTATTGCAGCTTTTGGTCTTTACAGTTTGGTTTAGTAATTTAAGTGTTTTTTTTTTCCTCTTCTTGGGTTTATTTTTATGATCTACTTTGGCGCGTTTATCTTGAAGGTTTAGTGTGCATATATGCATGTATTTCTTATTTATTTTTGTTTTTTGTTCGACTTTTGCTGTCGTTTGGGATCTCTTTGTCTTTCGTTGTTGACTTGATGAGTGACCCGACATTTATTTGACACTTCGGAATGTCCTGAATGTCACATGTGTGGCATTAGTGACTAAGCTGACTGGTCGTTTAAGTTGATGTGTCTAGGTGTATTGGCGGTGACGTCTCTTAAGATGCTATCATCAGCGCCGTGTGTAGGCAGTGCAGGAAATGTGCTTTCTCATTCGAATTGAAATGTGTTGGTGTTGTTTTTTTATATTACTTTTCCACATTGGATTTGGTATAATTCCACTGATGGCTAATTTTGTGTAATTTTCACAGCTGGTTGATTTTTGGAGCGTTGTGTCGAGGGCAGGTGCGCGTGCGTATGAGTAATTTTTCTTTGAGACATTGTAATTTTTTGTAACATATACTTATTACACTGAACGAAATTTTCTTTGTGGTGTGTAGTGGGATTATACTAAAAATATATATAATTTTTTGATTGAACATATTTTTCAACATTAGATATAATTGGCGTTTTTTCCGACGAAGTAACATCTTCGGGAAATCTTATATGTACATACATATATCCAAATATTTTTGAGTCTTTTCATGCAGATAATAATAAGGTAACATTTACCTTAGACAGACCTTGATGTTATAAACTCAACTTCGAATGTTGGCTTGAAACATTTAAATTCTCGACTGAAGAGTGAAAAACAGAATTCAGTGTGAAAATTATGCAAGTGAAGCTAAGCCAATAAATTAAGGCATAGTTATTAATAATATTGTTAATCGAGTTTTATCGATATTTTTCGCTCTTAATTAATTATCGATAATTTTCGATTACGTTTTAATTTTTTTATTTCTTTTTTGAAATTTCAAAATATGTAAACTTTGAATGACGAATTTTATCGATATTTTTCGTTCCTGATTAATTGACGATATTGAGTTCTATCAAGATTTGGGCTTTTAAAAAATTTCGTTGAGCCAAGGAATGGAATTAATTTTGCTGTTAAGACTGAATGTCGCTATCGATAATTTTTGATAAATAAATTAATCGATATTAAGATATTTATTAATTATTTATCGATAATTTTTGATTAAATTTCAAGAAGCCAATAAATGCAATTAATGAAACTGTTAATACTGAATTTCGTTATCGATAATTTTATAGAAGAAAATGTATCGATATTTTTCGTTCTTAATTAATTATCGATGCTTACAGATACTGAGTTTTATCAAGGTATTAGTATGGATACTTTATTTTAGTATTGATTCATCGTTGATAAGTAATTTCTGATTTGAAGTGACATTTTGTATCGATTAAATATAAACCAGAGTTGCATTGAATAAAAAATATTATTTAAGCTGTGATGCCAATACTTATAAAATGTTATATAAATGTTGTAGGTATCGATATTTCGATAAATTCTAAGATGTTATATGCAAATTTCTATAGTTTTCGATAATGTTTTTACGATATTTTCCAAAAATATATTTTTGATCTATGTATATCGATATATTTCAATAAATGCTTTTTGGATATTCCGCGGTATTTTTGTTTAATTTTCGATTATTTTTTACGGTATGTTTCGATTTTAGTCTTTAAGTTACTTTCATCAAAATTAGGTTTATCGATAAAATATCTAACAGAAAAAAAAGACATTATTGAATATTTCTCCCATAACGAATATTTCGATAAATACTTTTTCGATATTAAACGTAAATTTTTTTAGTTTTCGATTACTTCCTTATCGCATTTTTGGACTTTTGGACTTAAGCTATTTGCAACGAAGTGAAATTTGTCGATAAAATATCTAAAGGTAAAAATAATTAAATAAGTGATTTAATTTGTTCTGAAACAAAAATTTCTAAAATTTATTAAATGTGGAAACTTATACATCGGATTTCAAAACAAAAAATTTGGAAAAAGTGAGGCATTTATCCATAAATGTTAAATATTATTATTATAAACTTTCAGAAGAATAAAACTCTTTAATGGGGGTATTCTGGTCTAGACGCATTTTTTAAACTAAGATAAAAAAATGAAAAACATTTTATTAGCCATTTTTTTATATATTTTTTATTGACATTTTAATAATATAAAAAAAAATTGCAAGAAAAAAAAAACCAAAATTCGTCGAGGTACGGGCCGGTGTAGTGGGGGCTTCAAAAAACAAAAAAAAAAACGTTCCATCTTGGTTGACGTGATTTCAACCCTTGTAGAGATCTAAAACACAAAAAACAAGAAGATTCTTCATTAGTAAGGATGTCGTTCTCGGGTTGACCATTTTCAAACAAAAAAAAAAAAAACCAAAATGGCGTCGACTTGAAAATTTTTTGAACCCGATTTTTCGACCTCTTCGAATTTTTTAAAAACACTTCAAATCAACATTTTTGGAAATCCATGGCAGCCACGATAGAGCATTGTATAAAGAAGATGTGTACTAAATTTTAAAAGAATCGGTTCAATAGAACTTGAGATATCATGTCACACCTCAAAAAACTGTAGTTTCGAGAAAAACGCGTTTAAAGTTTAGGAGACAATTCTAGTGAACACGGACGCCACGTCACAAAATCGGCTGTATCTCCGAAAATAAGTCGAATTTTGAAAAATCCTTCAAATGTCGTATTTTTGGAAGTCTCAAAATATGCAAAAAAAATCGAAATTTTCAAAACCCTAAACCAGAATGCCCCCTTAAGAGTAGTCGTTAAAACAACGTTTTAATACAAAACTAAATTTATAATCATCTTAATACTAAATATAAAATACTGCATCATATTTTCTTGCATTTAAAATACTAAAATAGCCTTTCCAAATGCCTGAGTAGACTAAATTTTTATATGCAAGGAAAACATCTGCACTTAAGTAATATGCATATGCAAATATCGTCAACTTTACGGAAGGTATTACTTTGCTTAATCCTTAATTATCAATACTAAATATCCTCAAGCACCTCCCCGGTCTCCAAATGTAAGACACTACTTATTTACAATGAAATTTATGTAAATACACGTTCTATTCGACAAATGCATTACGCAAGTAATTTCAATTACGAATTCTAGGCGCTTAGCACACTTTCGAAATTTGATTGTCATGTCAGCTACTAATTTCATAATTAACCCACAGCTAACACTGCTTTGTCTTTCTAAGCTCTCGGCACACATTAGATAAGGTAGAGGTTATGAAATATAATCAAATATTCTTATATACACTCATTAGCCTGAGAGCATGTACTACGTATTAGTAGTTGTAACTTGAATTCGAATACATACACACGTACACAAATAACTTTCATTCCGCTACATAAAATCCAATATTGTTCTATCATTTGTCAAATCATTGGAGTGTTTGCTTCTTGACTGTTGCACACTGTTCACTCACTCACTCACTCGCTCACTCTGTCTCTCTTTCGCTCTTTTTGTACTGTCATGCACACTTGTTACTTCGGAGCATGTGTCTTTGCGGTTAAATGTAAATTGATGGAGACATGTAATTGCCAATAACGGTATATAATTGTATGCTGCCTGTCAGCATTGGATTCATGCCCACCCTAATGTCAATTAATTGATCTAATCAAATTGCGCATATGTGAGGAAAGTATAAGACAACAATCGCAGCAATATGTGTCTTTCCTATATTTACAACTGTACAAATACACTCAGCAGCAGTTTTAGGTAATTGCCAATGGGAAATGGACGGAAAATCCTAAATTAACTTATAAATTCGGTTTTGTGGACGTCAGTGCAGCTGCTGGTAGTGAGGGGATTTTGTCTCAGTTGATTTGTGTAAAGAGTTTGTTTGTGTTTTTGTACTTACATATATGCCTGTATGTAGTGCAGCCTAAATTTGTTCATCGGTAAGTAATTGAAATTTTTGGGGCCAAGAGTAGATTTATTGCATAATAAGCAATTGTTATTCTTCATTGAGCAACTGTTTGGATAAAAAATAAATTCAAAAGTTAAACAGAATATCAAATAAATTCGAGTTAAAATATAAATCAAGGTCTGACGATGAAAAAATTGAACAAAAGAAGATGAAATCATAAATTTGTATGAAGATTCGCAAAAAAGCTTTGGAATATGCCGCTTCGGAGAGAGAGAGTAGAGATTATTATAGTAGAAACCTACCCTAAAAAGGGTGTACTAAGTTTGTGGCGAAGTTTTTTGACGCGCTAAAGCTGTAGCATATTGTTGCCAAACGAACAGAACGTTCCAAATAAAATTGCTGTATGGAAAACTTTTTGATTTGACAAGACATATATGAGATATTTGGCACAGATTATCACCCGAAACAATGCTACAATTTGCTAGAAAATTGTTCAAATCGTAGCACTATAGCATATAGCTGCTATACAAACTGGCAGGTCAAAATTATGTTTTTGTATGGAAAACTTTCTTGTTTGACAAGATGTCCGCACTAAATTTTGCGTATACTATTAGTTAAAGCAGCGGCATGATTTCCGAACAAATTATTCAAATCGTAGCACTATAGCATATAGCTGCCATACAAACTGCTCAGTCAAAATCAAGTGTTTGTATGGAAAATTGTGTTATTTATGTATATTTAAAAAAATATCTCAGTTCAAATTATTGTTGTTGAATTGGCTTTGAATTAAATTTCGAGGGCATTATAATTCGGTTTAATAGAAATGTGAAATAAAAAACTGCCAATTAATTATCTCTAATTAAGGTAAATAAGCTGACTAATGGTCAATTAGAACGCTACTAAAATATTTGAAAAAATTGTATTTAGCTTTTCCAATCGTGAATAGAAGTAGTTTTGTGGTACAGATATATGTAGATGTACTCAAACTCACATTTTTATGCTCATACGGTTGTGTTTTCTCTAATTAACTTGGGAATAAATAGAGAAATTTTTTTTTATCAATCACTCCAGGGGAAATATAAATATGAAACGGATGGAGCAATTATGCTACAATTTAAGTAGAAATTTATAATTAGTAATGCATTCAGCATAATGGAGACAAGTATCTATACATTTTTTGCATTTTTTCTAAGGCAAGGCCACTGTTAAAATGTTACGTATACGACATGTAGCACTGTGCGCAACAACATGTCGAGTTAACTAAAACGTAAGACGTTGTTTTAGTTTGATTAAATTTATTAATTCTAATTTATTGAACTGTAACCACGAAGTATTTACGATAATTATGATTCAAAATTATTCTTAAATTTCAACTTCATGTTAACTTTATGCTGCTTTTTGATTTTAGTGATGACTACTTATATATCGGAAGGCTTAGTATTAATATTACTTTTTAAGTACGAGTTTTATATAATTTGTGTGCGAAAATTTGGTCTTAAAAGCTACTTAAGCTTTAAGCGGCTAAACCAGTGTAAAATTTACGAAAACAAAATTTTTTTTCCCATATTTCCATTAGTTAAATAAATGAGATATTAAAAAATATCACATTTAAATACTAAATCGATATTTCTAATAATTTTTGAATTACAGTTTTCTGAAGTGTAAGCGCTTTATTCTTTCAGCTCAATTTGTTCATGTTTAAAGACATATTTTACGGAAAATCATTTTTCGAACTTCCTTGCAAGATAACTTTGATTTGACCAATAAATTAGGCAAATGATTTGACCAATATAAAATTTTTTATGCACATTCTGTATATACATAGTTCTCAATATACAGAACACGATGACTAAAATTTTAAAAAAAAGTAAAGTTTTTTTAACACCATTATGTGGTCGCCTGGGAATTTTTGTTCGACTGTGGTTCATTGTATAGATAATTTAACTAGTGAGATTGTTTTTCCAATCTTCGAAGCACTTTTCATCAGCACTTTTGAAATCGCCTTCAGCTTATTCAACGAATTTTGTTTTATCTCTTTCACCGACTGAAAACAGCGGATCGGCAATTTCAATTTATAGAATGAAAAAAAAATCACACGGAGCCAAATCTCCGTTGTCTTGAATGAACTCTTCTTCCACACTTCCAACCGTCTTCGAGGATGCTTTTACGCAAACGCCTCAATACGGTCAAATAAAACTCCATATTAATTGTCTGTCTCACGGAACAAAGTAATCATCACGAAACTACGAATATCAAAAATTTTGATTTTTTAGTAGTTTTGACGTAGTTTTTTTGGTTTCGGATTGTTTTTTTCCCCTCCATTACGAAGATTGTTGACTTGTTTGCATATGAAAGTCATAAAAATATGTCCATCGGTATTTATAATGCTCTCCATGAATGTGCGATCGGAATTCACACAATCAAGTATGTCCAAAGAGACTAGTTTATGGTACCTTTTTTGAAAAAAAATCAGCTTTATCGGAACGAGTCAAACTATCCATTCGAACTGACTTGCAAGAGATGTCGTGCTTTCTTGCCATCACTCTAACAATTACCTGACGATTTTCAAGCACCATACCCTTCACTTTTTTTTAAAATTTTCATGACTTGAACAAGGTCGTCCAGAACGAGGCATGTTTTCAATGATCTCTCGATCGTCTTTTAAGGTTTTTTTACTAAACTGAATCACCGTAAGCCCCTTTTCAACTTTCGAAATTGGAAATACAAAATTTGAGACAAATTCTTTCTTATGTATTTTTTTTTTAATTATAATAGTCGCGACGCACTACTGTGGCGTACCGACTTAAGCAGCTGCTGTAAGCAAACTGGTTAACTGACAGCGCTCATAGTTAGCAAAGTAATTAAAAATAATATTAAAAATTAATTACAATTTCCGGGTATTTTTTTATCATAACGTATAACATTTTAAGCGTAAGATTTCCATTACAAAAAAAATAAAAAAATTCCACTTTTTATCTCAAACCAACATGAAAAATAACACCAGTTAGCACTAAACTTAAAACTTTAAATATACTACTATATCAAAAAAAAAAAAAAAAGTTTTTTTTAAATTTTAACTTATTGAACTGAAATGAAAAACCAAAACTTAACAGAACTCAAGCAAAAACCCAAATATTTTTGCTATCCACAGCTTCTGACTTTACATATCGCTAGCCACGCCACTTCACTGCAATTCACTTCACTTCACATCGGCATCGACATCGCTGTCAGTGTGCTGTCAGTTTGTCAGCATCCGTTTCCGCTCAGTCGAGTCATGTATGCGATTCAATTTGGACTTTTTGTCTTCACGCCTCCCCCGCCAGCAGCAATTGTGCTTGCATGAAGTTTTGTTTTTTGTTCTTATTTTTGGTTGTGCTTCTTCTTCTTGCAAAGCGTGCCAACATAACGCATTGCAGCACAAAAGCAACAACTATGCCATTGTTTGACCCATCACATGTACCGTTGCATGTAAATATGTTGAAATATATATCAGTGAAAAATAAAATCCGTTATAAATCGAATGGCAGGCAATGAAGAGCACAACAATGCGTGCTGAGTAAGTAGTGCCGAAATATTGACTGTGTTTTTCGGCTAAGAGTATTGAAAAGTGCTGCACAAATTGAAAATAAATAAATGAATAACATCAAATGTCAGTTGCATTTAGAAGTTGTTCAAACTTGTTTATTATTATAGCTTATACCGGATTATATATGTAGTTTATTTAAAAATGCAAGTAATATTCCAGCATTTAGATTGCCTTTTGTACATAAACCAATAATGTATTACAATTTTGACTGCCGATTTCAATTTTCATTTTCTTTTTGTACACGAAACACGCTCAACATGCTGTGGGCTACCGCCAGTTTTCTGCTGAATTTCCTTTTGGTTCATGGTTCGCTTGTCGCCCTTTATTTTTCGTATCTCACTTTGGCTGATTTTAATTTCTTTGTTGTCTTTGTTTGGAAACAAAAGGCTTGTTTTCTTATGACAATATATTTCAAAGAAAAAACAAGAGTTGTTTGTCGATTTGTCAACGCACAGTGTCGTGGGTGGAAAGAGTTAACAGTTATTGGAAAGAATGCGACAGAAGGAAAAAGAAGGAAAGGAAGTATTAATTATATAAACATATATATATAAATTATATTTACGAGCAAATTTTGAGATAGCAAAAATTGATATAAAAGATTTTCTTCTTCTCCCGAAGCAGCTGCTCATTTGGCGGACCATCTCAGACCACTATAAGATGCAGAATGTCCATAGAAACTAACCGATCAAAACCAGTTTTTTGTATGGAAACCTTTTTCATTTGGAAAAGGTATCTTATCTTCGGTGCAACCGTTTTACAGGATAGGTTTCTAAGTTATTCTACCCATTACAGCCCCTCGGTCAAACTTTGCTTAATATTTTAGTATTATACATAGTATTATGGGGTTTTT
>CM050322.1:42591140-42606450 GCA_027475135.1 Bactrocera correcta | reverse complement strand
GTACATATGTACAAGCGATTTCTTGGTTGAAAGCAAAAATTGAAGCATGAAAAATTGAAATGCCGACGGCAAAACGAAATTCCTTACATTCGTACATTGCGTATGAAAGGAGTTCTCTGGTTGGCGCAATTATTGACACTTGTCTTAATATGCAAAATAAGGTCAAAACGAAGCATGTCAATATGGAAATGCCGACGGCAAAACGCAAAGGCATACATACATTGCACATATGTATGTACATATGTACAAGCGATTTCTTGGTTGAAAGCAAAAATTGAAGCATGAAAAATTGAAATGCCGACGGCAAAACGAAATTCCTTACATTCGTACATTGCGTATGAAAGGAGTTCTCTGGTTGAAAGCTAAAATGAATCATGAAAATATCATCACAATGTTTAGGTAAACCATTTATTTATTAAATTAACATAAAATAATTTGAAAAATACTACATACATATTTCCATACATAATGGGACATATTTCCTATGGAATATAAAAGAAATTATTTTCCTTCAATATTCTCTGTCTGCATGGGCATGCAAGTTAATGACAGCCTCCACACAGCCACTTAACTATAACTGTAAACAATATTGAATCTTTACACTTTGTAGTTGGGTGGCCTCATAAATTTAATTAGAATTCGATATACTTTTTCCGTTCTGATTAGAATAACTGCTGAATATGAAATTAATGTAATTTGACTCTTTCGATAACTTTAAATAAATAATAAGCAAATGTATACTATGAATAAGCAAATGTATAAATAAGAGTAACTGGTAAATAAATGTTAGATTTTGTCTCCGGCAATACAGTCGATACCACGAGTTTTATTTTCTCTGCGCGTTGGCAGAAAGAAAAAATATATTTTTTTTTACAAATTCCCGCGGTACGGGAATTAATTGGCGCCCAACGTGGGGCACGAAATCAAAAAGTGCCTAAAGAAAAGTAAAAAGAGAAAAATAGTTTGGCTCGTCCTATTTGTAGAAGAAGAGGAAGAAAATTATGAAGAAGGAACTCTGTAATTTTAAACTAAAATTTAAACAAACAAAAAATTGCCATCTTAAAAAAAAAAACGTTGTTTAAAACAAGCCGAAACGGACCAACGCCATTAAAGTGATAACTTAACAAATAAAAAAGTAAAAGAAGAAGCAGAATCAAGTGCTGTCATTTCAAACTACAAAAAGTTAATTTAATAATTTTTTAAAATATCGGCATTGGAAGCCAAACACAAATACTCCAATTCAGCAGCAAGCAATTCAACAACTTAACACTAAACGGAAATTCAGCGAATTGTGAAATAGCGAAGGCGCAAAGTAGAAGTTAAAGCTTAAAAGAACTTTTTCAGAAAAGTAAATATTTTTGAAAAAATCAAAGAACTGAACATTACGAAGAAGTATAAAGATAAAGTTGTATAAGAAAAATACGACTTTATCGAAGACGCAGCAGGAATATCGTACATGACAGAAGTGACTTTAAAGTGCAAAAAAACCTAAGTAACGGAGGCAACAACAGTAGCAGAAATAATTATAAAACAACAAGAACAATAAATAGCTGCAACAAAAGCAACAGAAGCAGAGAACAGCAAGAAAATAAAGGGATTTTGGAGGAAGACCACTCATCGTCAAATATACATATGACCCCTTAGCTTCAACAACGAGCCTAGTGCGATTTTTCATGGAATTGACCAGCCTACTGTATTTAAAGCAACTATTATCAGCATCATCAGCGGAAATTTCGAACGAGACAGCGACGGAATATACATATTTGTAAGTTGAAATTAAAATTAATATGTTAAAATTATATATATATATATATTTATGGGGAACACGCAAATTAAACCTAAGTATATTAGATTGGCCATATAAAGGAGCGCAAGTTTTGTGTTGGATTCGTGGTGGGAGAGAGACTCCGTCGCCGAGTACTATCATTCACTCCTATGAATGAACGTCTAGCCACAATCCGCATCAAAGCGAGGTTCTTCAACATATCGCTGATTTGCGCCCACGCCCCGACGGAAGAGAAGGACGATGTGACCAAAGATGCCTTTTATGAGTGCTTGGAGCGCACTTATGAGAGATGCCCCCGCCACGATGTCAAAATCGTGCTTGGCGACTTCAACGCCAGGGTGGGCAAAGAAGGTATCTTTGGCCCTACGGTCGGTAAATTCAGCCTCCACGAGGAAACATCCCCAAATGGGTTGAGGCTGATCGACTTCGCCGGGGCCCGAAATATGGTTATCTGTAGTACTAGATTCCAGCATAAGAAGATACATCAAGCTACCTGGCTGTCCCCGGATGGAAAAACCACCAACCAGATCGATCATGTTGTGATAGACGGAAGACACGTCTCCAGTGTTTTAGATGTGCGTACGCTCCGAGGTCCTAACATCGACTCGGACCACTATATTGTTGCAGCCAAAATACGCACCCGCCTCTGTGCAGCAAAAAACGCACGCCAACAAACACAAGGAAGGTTCGACGTCGAGAAGCTGCAATCACAACAGACAGCCGAACGATTTTCTACTCGGCTTGCACTCCTGCTCTCTGAGAGCACTCGTCAACAACTCGGTATAAGGGAGCTGTGGGACGGCATTTCAAACTCCTTACGTACAGCTGCAACCGAAACCATTGGTTTTCGGAAAGTGCAAAGGAACAACTGGTACGACGAGGAGTGCCGTGTCGCAGCGGAGAGAAAACAGGCTGCCTACCTCGCAACGTTACGATCGACCACAACACGTGCGGGATGGGATAGATACCGAGAGTTGAAGAGGGAAGCGAGACGCATTTGTAGACAGAAAAAGAAAGAGGCCGAAATGCGTGAGTACGAAGAGCTTGATAAGCTGGCCGACAGGGGTAATGCTCGAAAATTCTACGAAAAGATGCGGCGGCTTACAGAAGGTTTCAAGACCGGAGCATACTCTTGTAGAACCCCCAAAGGTGATCTAGTTACCGATGCCCAGAGCATACTTAAATTATGGAGGGAACACTTCTCCAGCCTGCTGAATGGCAGTGAACACACAACACCAGGAGAAAACGAACCCGATACCCCAATCGATGACGATGGAGCAGATGTTCCATTGCCCGACCATGATGAAGTTCGAATAGCAATTGCCCGCCTGAAAAACAACAAAGCGGCAGGGGCCGACGGATTGCCGGCCGAGCTATTCAAACACGGCGGCGAAGAGCTGATAAGGTGCATGCATCAGCTTCTTTGTAAAATATGGTCGGACGAAAGTATGCCCAACGATTGGAATTTAAGTGTGCTATGCCCAATCCATAAAAAAGGAGACCCCACAATCTGCGCCAACTACCGTGGGATTAGCCTCCTCAACATCGCATATAAGGTTCTGTCGAGCGTATTGTGTGAAAGATTAAAGCCCACCGTCAACAAACTGATTGGACTTTATAAGTGTGGCTTTAGACCTGGTAAATCAACAACCGACCAGATATTCACCATGCGCCAAATCTTGGAAAAGACCCGTGAAAGAAGAATCGACACACACCACCTCTTCGTCGATTTCAAAGCTGCTTTCGACAGTACGAAAAGGAGCTGCCTTTTTGCCGCGATGTCTGAATTTGGTATCCCCGCAAAACTAATACGGCTGTGTAAACTGACGTTGAGCAACACGAAAAGCTCCGTCAGGATCGGGAAGGACCTCTCCGAGCCGTTCGATACCAAACGAGGTTTCAGACAAGGCGACTCCCTATCGTGTGACTTTTTCAATCTGCTGCTCGAGAAAATTATTCGAGCTGCAGAACTTAATCGAGCAGGTACAATCTTTTACAAGAGTGTACAGCTGCTGGCGTATGCCGATGATATTGATATCATCGGCCTCAACACCCGCGCCGTTAGTTCTGCTTTCTCCAGACTGAACAAGGAAGCAAAAGAAATGGGTCTGGCAGTGAACGAGGGCAAGACGAAATATCTCCTGTCATCAAACAAACAGTCGTCGCACTCGCGACTTGGCTCCCACGTCACTGTTGACAGTCATAACTTTGAAGTTGTAGATAATTTCGTCTATTTAGGAACCAGCGTAAACACCACCAACAATGTCAGCCTGGAAATCCAACGCAGGATTACTCTTGCCAACAGGTGCTACTTCGGACTGAGTAGGCAATTGAAAAGTAAAGTCCTCTCTCGACGAACAAAAACCAAACTCTATAAGTCGCTCATTATTCCCGTCCTGCTATATGGTGCAGAGGCTTGGACGATGACAACAACCGATGAGTCGACGTTGCGAGTTTTCGAGAGAAAAGTTCTGCGAAAGATTTATGGTCCTTTGCGCGTTGGCCACGGCGAATATCGCATTCGATGGAACGATGAGCTGTACGAGATATACGACGACATTGACATAGTTCAGCGAATTAAAAGACAGCGGCTACGCTGGCTAGGTCATGTTGTCCGGATGGATGAAAACGCTCCAGCTCTGAAAGTATTCGACGCAGTACCCGCCGCGGGAAGCAGAGGAAGAGGAAGACCTCCACTCCGTTGGAAAGACCAAGTGGAGAGGGACCTGGCTTCGCTTGGAATATCCAATTGGTGCCACGTAGCGAAGAGAAGAAACGACTGGCGCGCTGTTGTTGACTCGGCTATAATCGCATAAGCGGTGTCTACGCCAGTAAAGAAGAAGATATTAGATTATACTATTGTAAAAATTGCGGTGGGGATCACGAAGAGAAAAAGTGCCCCAGAAAAAAATAAAACATAATTTCTAGTTTGTGCAACCAATAATAAAATAAATTAAAGCTGCGATTCACCACCTTCGGGGGGACCCTCCAGCTTAAAATAAATAAAAAAGACTCTGCGATTAACTGCGATAAAATACAAATATAAATTAAGGCTCGACCAGCCGCATAACAAAATAAAAAGACCCCCATAACTTAGCTCAATTCTGCGAATCCTACATAAAAGGACTCTCCAGAATAGAAGAGCATCTCTTCCTAGAAGAGATTATACAAGTATAAAATAATAAGAAAGTTCTTTCTCTAAACTAAAAAAATAATAATAATTAATCATGAATAATGAGGCAGGATTAACGGTAGATTTAGTTACGCGCCTAATTGCGGAAAGCAATATTACAATAAGGCAAGAAGTTGACAGATTAAGAAATCCAGTTGAAATTGAAACACATAGAGTAACAGATTTTCAGACGGAAATAATAAATGACAACATTCAGTGTCATGAGTCACTAGATGTTATAAAATCCTTACCAGAATTTTCAGGAAGGATAAACGCTTATGTTAGCTGGCGTGAAGCCGCACATAACGTTATGAGCCTATATGTAAGAGGTAGCCGAAAGTACTTCGCAGCCCTTACGATTTTGCGTAACAAAATTACACTAGAAGCAAATGACACATTAACCAATCATGGTAGTGTGTTAAATTTTGACGCGATAATTGTGCGTCTCGATTTTGCGTATTCGGACAAACGTCCAATACATATCATAGAACAAGAAATGACAATGTTCTACGACAAGGCTCAATGACGGTCATTGAATATTATAATTTAGTTAACAAAAACCTTACGTTGATGATTAATAAAACCATTATGACTTATGGAGGGGCCGCACCAATAACAAAAGAATTGAATAAAAAGAATAGAGACCAGGCTCTTAGAATATTTATAACTGGGCTTAACGCTCCATTAAGAGATATTATATTTTCCCTCTGTCCGGAAGATTTGCCCGACGCATTGGCCAAAGCTCAGGAATTAGAGTCCAATAATCAGAGAGCTCGATGTGCACAAAATTTTTCAAATGAAAGGACAAGAGTTAAACAGTTTTATCCAAGTAATAATTTACGATTTAATCAGAGGAGCAATATGCCAAAACCAGAACCAATGGATATAGATCCATCTAAGTCTAGATCATACCGAAGGGAAAATTACCCAAAGCCCCAACTAAACAATAGCCATAAATACCAAAATTTTGGAAAACCATTGGCCAGTTCAAGCCATCAAGCCAATATGGACCAATCAAATAGGTATATTCCAAATAAAAACATCCAAGGAATAAAACGACCAAGGGAAAGCAATTATAGCTTTCGCCCACAGGAGAAAACCCAGAGGATAAACAACATGAATGAAAGTCATTTTTTAGGCAAAGAGGGGATTAACTCCCCTATCTAAAGCTCTACGACTCAAAAATAAAGAAAAGTTTAAAAGCTCTAGTCGATACAGGAGCAACCTCTTGCTACATTAAGCCTGAGGTTTATAATAACAAAAATGAAGCAAACAGTATGAATATTTATTTTGAAAATAAAAAAGGAGAAAACTTAGAAATCGAGGAACAAAAAGATTCTGCACATTTAACCTAGGTAAATATCGGTATAAATAAAGAAATTAAGGAATATAAAGATTCCGTAAAACCAGCCGAAGCAACTACCGGCAATATTATATTAAAAAAATTTATTGTGGAACAAAGAAGTTCTACAACGCCAGCCGATGATAATACCGGCATATTAAATAAAAAATTTATTGTGGAACAAAGAAGTTCTACAACGCCAGCCGATGATAATACCGGCATATTAAATAAAAAATATATTGTGAAACAAAGAAGTCCTACAACGCCAGCCGATGATAATACCGGCATATTAAATAAAAAAATATATTGTGGAATGAAAAAGTTCTACAACGCCAGCCGATGATAATACCGGCAAATTAAATAAAAAATTTATTGTGGAACAAAGAAGTTCTACACCGCCAGCCGAAGATTTTACCGGCAAAATAAAACATAAAAAGAATCGTGAAAAACCAAATAAAAATATGAAAATACGAAATTTATACTACTTGGGAAAAGAAAATCCTAGGACGCCAGTCGAAGATAATGCCGACAATAAAATAAAAAAATATACTCCAAAAAAAGGAGGTATTAATATCTTAAAAATAAATAATCTCAATATTACCGATGAGAATAGTTTCGAAGAATTAAATGAGCGACATGTAAAAGAAAAAATTGCTCAAATGTATTCAGGCAATAATACAAGCTTCCCATTTCAACCTGGAGAAATATTTTATGAAAAAATAATAGGAGAGAGAAATAAATTACAACCTAGGTGTAAGAAACAACAAGTTAAAGAAAACTTGGGGAATAACATAATAATAAACAATAGAAATAGAATTATACATAAAGATAAATGATAGATTAAATGATCTAACTATAAATAACAACAAACAATTTACTACAAATTCAGAATTTTTAAAGTAATAACAGAATTAAATGATACAGTAAATAATATAAAAAATGATAACACAGCCAGAAAAATCAAAAGAAGAAGAAATCAATACATTATACATGAAATACAAAGAATAATAAATACAGTAACATTTGGGAAAATAGGAATTTTAAATCCAACAATTTTACAATTTGATGAATTAAAAAATATAACCTATTACCAACATGGTACAATGACCATTACAGACTTAATGGACATTTCAAAATTTAAAATAGCACAAAAAAGAGATATAATTATACTTTATATCAAATATCCTAAAATAGAACTAACATGTAAGTACCACGATGTAAGAGCCATAGCTCAATTAGATGGTAAGCTTATTATTGACCAGAACATAACATACTGTGATAATAAATTTTTTAATTTTCAGAATTGTAAAACAGAAATTTCAAAAACCTATTGTAAACTAAATAAGAAAATCACATGTTTGTCAGAAATATTAAATAAAAAACAAGGAAAATGTAAAAAACTAAAAGAGAAAAATTTGAAAATAGAAGAAATAAAACCAGGAGCGATATTAGTTTCAGGAAAAAATATTGTAGATAATCAAACATTAAATGGAACATATTTAATAACATTTGTAAATTATACTGTAATAAATAATCAATCTTATGAAAACATTGAAGTAAAAATCTGGAATTAATATAAAAATAACCATATTAATAATTTTGAAATATTAGATTATTTTGAAACAACCAATAAAATGTTAAAATTAGACAATATAAATATTTTAGCAGAGCGGAACAAGAACATAACAGTACATTCATAATTTTTGGTATATAATTTTAATCTTGGGAATAAAAAAAATATCGCGCAATTCCCAAACCAATCGAAAATGCGCAATTTCAAGAAATCACTTATAATGCTCTTTTAGATCGAATATATAAATTAACTCAAAATAATAGTGAATCGGGGACGATTCATCTTAGGAAGGGGGGAGTTAATGACAGCCTCCACACAGCCACTTAACTATAACTGTAAACAATATTGAATCTTTACACTTTGTAGTTGGGTGGCCTCATAAATTTAATTGGAATTCGATATACTTTTTCCGTTCTGATTAGAATAACTGCTGAATATGAAATTAATGTAATTTGACTCTTTCGATAACTTTAAGTAAATAATAAGCAAATGTATACTATGAATAAGCAAATGTATAAATAAGAGTAACTGGTAAATAAATGTTAGATTTTGTCTCCGGCAATACAGTCGATACCACGAGTTTTATTTTCTCTGCGCGTTGGCAGAAAGAAAAAATATATTTTTTTTTACAAATTCCCGCGGTACGGGAATTAATTGGCGCCCAACGTGGGGCACGAAATCAAAAAGTGCCTAAAGAAAAGTAAAAAGAGAAAAATAGTTTGGCTCGTCCTATTTGTAGAAGAAGAGGAAGAAAATTATGAAGAGGGAACTCTGTAATTTTAAACTAAAATTTAAACAAACAAAAAATTGCCATCTTAAAAAAAAAAACGTTGTTTAAAACAAGCCGAAACGGACCAACGCCATTAAAGTGATAACTTAACAAATAAAAAAGTAAAAGAAGAAGCAGAATCAAGTGCTGTCATTTCAAACTACAAAAAGTTAATTTAATAATTTTTTAAAATATCGGCATTGGAAGCCAAACACAAATACTCCAATTCAGCAGCAAGCAATTCAACAACTTAACACTAAACGGAAATTCAGCGAATTGTGAAATAGCGAAGGCGCAAAGTAGAAGTTAAAGCTTAAAAGAACTTTTTCAGAAAAGTAAATATTTTTGAAAAAATCAAAGAACTGAACATTACGAAGAAGTATAAAGATAAAGTTGTATAAGAAAAATACGACTTTATCGAAGACGCAGCAGGAATATCGTACATGACAGAAGTGACTTTAAAGTGCAAAAAAACCTAAGTAACGGAGGCAACAACAGTAGCAGAAATAATTATAAAACAACAAGAACAATAAATAGCTGCAACAAAAGCAACAGAAGCAGAGAACAGCAAGAAAATAAAGGGATTTTGGAGGGAGACCACTCATCGTCAAATATACATATGACCCCTTAGCTTCAACAACGAGCCTAGTGCGATTTTTCATGGAATTGACCAGCCTACTGTATTTAAAGCAAATATTATCAGCATCATCAGCGGAAATTTCGAACGAGACAGCGACGGAATATACATATTTGTAAGTTGAAATTAAAATTAATATGTTAAAATTATATATATATATATATTTATGGGGAACACCCAAATTAAACCTAAGTATATTAGATTGGCCATATAAAGGAGCGCAAGTTTTGTGTTGGATTCGTGGTGGGAGAGAGACTCCGTCGCCGAGTACTATCATTCACTCCTATGAATGAACGTCTAGCCACAATCCGCATCAAAGCGAGGTTCTTCAACATATCGCTGATTTGCGCCCACGCCCCGACGGAAGAGAAGGACGATGTGACCAAAGATGCCTTTTATGAGTGCTTGGAGCGCACTTATGAGAGATGCCCCCGCCACGATGTCAAAATCGTGCTTGGCGACTTCAACGCCAGGGTGGGCAAAGAAGGTATCTTTGGCCCTACGGTCGGTAAATTCAGCCTCCACGAGGAAACATCCCCAAATGGGTTGAGGCTGATCGACTTCGCCGGGGCCCGAAATATGGTTATCTGTAGTACTAGATTCCAGCATAAGAAGATACATCAAGCTACCTGGCTGTCCCCGGATGGAAAAACCACCAACCAGATCGATCATGTTGTGATAGACGGAAGACACGTCTCCAGTGTTTTAGATGTGCGTACGCTCCGAGGTCCTAACATCGACTCGGACCACTATATTGTTGCAGCCAAAATACGCACCCGCCTCTGTGCAGCAAAAAACGCACGCCAACAAACACAAGGAAGGTTCGACGTCGAGAAGCTGCAATCACAACAGACAGCCGAACGATTTTCTACTCGGCTTGCACTCCTGCTCTCTGAGAGCACTCGTCAACAACTCGGTATAAGGGAGCTGTGGGACGGCATTTCAAACTCCTTACGTACAGCTGCAACCGAAACCATTGGTTTTCGGAAAGTGCAAAGGAACAACTGGTACGACGAGGAGTGCCGTGTCGCAGCGGAGAGAAAACAGGCTGCCTACCTCGCAACGTTACGATCGACCACAACACGTGCGGGATGGGATAGATACCGAGAGTTGAAGAGGGAAGCGAGACGCATTTGTAGACAGAAAAAGAAAGAGGCCGAAATGCGTGAGTACGAAGAGCTTGATAAGCTGGCCGACAGGGGTAATGCTCGAAAATTCTACGAAAAGATGCGGCGGCTTACAGAAGGTTTCAAGACCGGAGCATACTCTTGTAGAACCCCCAAAGGTGATCTAGTTACCGATGCCCAGAGCATACTTAAATTATGGAGGGAACACTTCTCCAGCCTGCTGAATGGCAGTGAACACACAACACCAGGAGAAAACGAACCCGATACCCCAATCGATGACGATGGAGCAGATGTTCCATTGCCCGACCATGATGAAGTTCGAATAGCAATTGCCCGCCTGAAAAACAACAAAGCGGCAGGGGCCGACGGATTGCCGGCCGAGCTATTCAAACACGGCGGCGAAGAGCTGATAAGGTGCATGCATCAGCTTCTTTGTAAAATATGGTCGGACGAAAGTATGCCCAACGATTGGAATTTAAGTGTGCTATGCCCAATCCATAAAAAAGGAGACCCCACAATCTGCGCCAACTACCGTGGGATTAGCCTCCTCAACATCGCATATAAGGTTCTGTCGAGCATATTGTGTGAAAGATTAAAGCCCACCGTCAACAAACTGATTGGACTTTATAAGTGTGGCTTTAGACCTGGTAAATCAACAACCGACCAGATATTCACCATGCGCCAAATCTTGGAAAAGACCCGTGAAAGAAGAATCGACACACACCACCTCTTCGTCGATTTCAAAGCTGCTTTCGACAGTACGAAAAGGAGCTGCCTTTTTGCCGCGATGTCTGAATTTGGTATCCCCGCAAAACTAATACGGCTGTGTAAACTGACGTTGAGCAACACGAAAAGCTCCGTCAGGATCGGGAAGGACCTCTCCGAGCCGTTCGATACCAAACGAGGTTTCAGACAAGGCGACTCCCTATCGTGTGACTTTTTCAATCTGCTTCTCGAGAAAATTATTCGAGCTGCAGAACTTAATCGAGCAGGTACAATCTTTTACAAGAGTGTACAGCTGCTGGCGTATGCCGATGATATTGATATCATCGGCCTCAACACCCGCGCCGTTAGTTCTGCTTTCTCCAGACTGAACAAGGAAGCAAAAGAAATGGGTCTGGCAGTGAACGAGGGCAAGACGAAATATCTCCTGTCATCAAACAAACAGTCGTCGCACTCGCGACTTGGCTCCCACGTCACTGTTGACAGTCATAACTTTGAAGTTGTAGATAATTTCGTCTATTTAGGAACCAGCGTAAACACCACCAACAATGTCAGCCTGGAAATCCAACGCAGGATTACTCTTGCCAACAGGTGCTACTTCGGACTGAGTAGGCAATTGAAAAGTAAAGTCCTCTCTCGACGAACAAAAACCAAACTCTATAAGTCGCTCATTATTCCCGTCCTGCTATATGGTGCAGAGGCTTGGACGATGACAACAACCGATGAGTCGACGTTGCGAGTTTTCGAGAGAAAAGTTCTGCGAAAGATTTATGGTCCTTTGCGCGTTGGCCACGGCGAATATCGCATTCGATGGAACGATGAGCTGTACGAGATATACGACGACATTGACATAGTTCAGTGAATTAAAAGACAGCGGCTACGCTGGCTAGGTCATGTTGTCCGGATGGATGAAAACGCTCCAGCTCTGAAAGTATTCGACGCAGTACCCGCCGCGGGAAGCAGAGGAAGAGGAAGACCTCCACTCCGTTGGAAAGACCAAGTGGAGAGGGACCTGGCTTCGCTTGGAATATCCAATTGGTGCCACGTAGCGAAGAGAAGAAACGACTGGCGCGCTGTTGTTGACTCGGCTATAATCGCATAAGCGGTGTCTACGCCAGTAAAGAAGAAGATATTAGATTATACTATTGTAAAAATTGCGGTGGGGATCACGAAGAGAAAAAGTGCCCCAGAAAAAAATAAAACATAATTTCTAGTTTGTGCAACCAATAATAAAATAAATTAAAGCTGCGATTCACCACCTTCGGGGGGACCCTCCAGCTTAAAATAAATAAAAAAGACTCTGCGATTAACTGCGATAAAATACAAATATAAATTAAGGCTCGACCAGCCGCATAACAAAATAAAAAGACCCCCATAACTTAGCTCAATTCTGCGAATCCTACATAAAAGGACTCTCCAGAATAGAAGAGCATCTCTTCCTAGAAGAGATTATACAAGTATAAAATAATAAGAAAGTTCTTTCTCTAAACTAAAAAAATAATAATAATTAATCATGAATAATGAGGCAGGATTAACGGTAGATTTAATTACGCGCCTAATTGCGGAAAGCAATATTACAATAAGGCAAGAAGTTGACAGATTAAGAAATCCAGTTGAAATTGAAACACATAGAGTAACAGATTTTCAGACGGAAATAATAAATGACAACATTCAGTGTCATGAGTCACTAGATGTTATAAAATCCTTACCAGAATTTTCAGGAAGGATAAACGCTTATGTTAGCTGGCGTGAAGCCGCACATAACGTTATGAGCCTATATGTAAGAGGTAGCCGAAAGTACTTCGCAGCCCTTACGATTTTGCGTAACAAAATTACACTAGAAGCAAATGACACATTAACCAATCATGGTAGTGTGTTAAATTTTGACGCGATAATTGTGCGTCTCGATTTTGCGTATTCGGACAAACGTCCAATACATATCATAGAACAAGAAATGACAATGTTCTACGACAAGGCTCAATGACGGTCATTGAATATTATAATTTAGTTAACAAAAACCTTACGTTGATGATTAATAAAACCATTATGACTTATGGAGGGGCCGCACCAATAACAAAAGAATTGAATAAAAAGAATAGAGACCAGGCTCTTAGAATATTTATAACTGGGCTTAACGCTCCATTAAGAGATATTATATTTTCCCTCTGTCCGGAAGATTTGCCCGACGCATTGGCCAAAGCTCAGGAATTAGAGTCCAATAATCAGAGAGCTCGATGTGCACAAAATTTTTCAAATGAAAGGACAAGAGTTAAACAGTTTTATCCAAGTAATAATTTACGATTTAATCAGAGGAGCAATATGCCAAAACCAGAACCAATGGATATAGATCCATCTAAGTCTAGATCATACCGAAGGGAAAATTACCCAAAGCCCCAACTAAACAATAGCCATAAATACCAAAATTTTGGAAAACCATTGGCCAGTTCAAGCCATCAAGCCAATATGGACCAATCAAATAGGTATATTCCAAATAAAAACATCCAAGGAATAAAACGACCAAGGGAAAGCAATTATAGCTTTCGCCCACAGGAGAAAACCCAGAGGATAAACAACATGAATGAAAGTCATTTTTTAGGCAAAGAGGGGATTAACTCCCCTATCTAAAGCTCTACGACTCAAAAATAAAGAAAAGTTTAAAAGCTCTAGTCGATACAGGAGCAACCTCTTGCTACATTAAGCCTGAGGTTTATAATAACAAAAATGAAGCAAACAGTATGAATATTTATTTTGAAAATAAAAAAGGAGAAAACTTAGAAATCGAGGAACAAAAAGATTCTGCACATTTAACCTAGGTAAATATCGGTATAAATAAAGAAATTAAGGAATATAAAGATTCCGTAAAACCAGCCGAAGCAACTACCGGCAATATTATATTAAAAAAATTTATTGTGGAACAAAGAAGTTCTACAACGCCAGCCGATGATAATACCGGCATATTAAATAAAAAATATATTGTGAAACAAAGAAGTTCTACAACGCCAGCCGATGATAATACCGGCATATTAAATAAAAAAATATATTGTGGAATGAAAAAGTTCTACAACGCCAGCCGATGATAATACCGGCAAATTAAATAAAAAATTTATTGTGGAACAAAGAAGTTCTACACCGCCAGCCGAAGATTTTACCGGCAAAATAAAACATAAAAAGAATCGTGAAAAACCAAATAAAAATATGAAAATACGAAATTTATACTACTTGGGAAAAGAAAATCCTAGGACGCCAGTCGAAGATAATGCCGACAATAAAATAAAAAAATATACTCCAAAAAAAGGAGGTATTAATATCTTAAAAATAAATAATCTCAATATTACCGATGAGAATAGTTTCGAAGAATTAAATGAGCGACATGTAAAAGAAAAAATTGCTCAAATGTATTCAGGCAATAATACAAGCTTCCCATTTCAACCTGGAGAAATATTTTATGAAAAAATAATAGGAGAGAGAAATAAATTACAACCTAGGTTAAGAAACAACAAGTTAAAGAAAACTTGGGGAATAACATAATAATAAACAATAGAAATAGAATTATACATAAAGATAAATGATAGATTAAATGATCTAACTATAAATAACAACAAACAATTTACTACAAATTCAGAAATTTTTAAAGTAATAACAGAATTAACTGATACAGTAAATAATATAAAAAATGATAACACAGCCAGAAAAATCAAAAGAAGAAGAAATCAATACATTATACATGAACTACAAAGAATAATAAATACAGTAACATTTGGGAAAATAGGAATTTTAAATCCAACAATTTTACAATTTGATGAATTAAAAAATATAACCTATTACCAACATGGTACAATGACCATTACAGACTTAATGGACATTTCAAAATTTAAAATAGCACAAAAAAGAGATATAATTATACTTTATATCAAATATCCTAAAATAGAACTAACATGTAAGTACCACGATGTAAGAGCCATAGCTCAATTAGATGGTAAGCTTATTATTGACCAGAACATAACATACTGTGATAATAAATTTTTTAATTTTCAGAATTGTAAAACAGAAATTTCAAAAACCTATTGTAAACTAAATAAGAAAATCACATGTTTGTCAGAAATATTAAATAAAAAACAAGGAAAATGTAAAAAACTAAAAGAGAAAAATTTGAAAATAGAAGAAATAAAACCAGGAGCGAT